>OX453091.1:0-112360 GCA_949708635.1 Hirtodrosophila cameraria
AAAAAAAAGTTTTCTCGTTCAACACGTCATAGCTCGGGCTCTTTACGAGTACGATGAATAATTTTGGCCAAAATTTCCCATAATATACAAAAAAAAAAACCAAACGCTTTCACGTTCAACACGTCATAACTCGGGCGCTATACGAGTGCGGTGAATAATTTTGGCCAAAACTTCCCAAGATATCAAAAAAAAATAAAACCAAAAGTTTTCACGTTCAACACGTCATAACTCGGGCGCTATACGAGTGCGGTGAATAATTTTGGCCAACATTTCCCAGTATATACAAAAAAAAAAAAAAAAGTTTTCTCGTTCAACACGTCATAGCTCGGGCTCTTTACGAGTACGATGAATAATTTTGCCCAAAATTTTCCATTATATACAAAAAAAAAACACCAAACGCTTTCACGTTCAACACGTCATAACTCGGGCGCTATATGAGTGCGGTGAATAATTTTGGCCAAAATTTCCCAAGATATCAAAAAAAAAAAAAACCAAAAGTTTTCACGTTCAACACGTCATAACTCGGGCGCTATACGAGTGCGGTGAATAATTTTGTCAAAAATTTCCCAGGATATATAAAAAAAACAAAGTTTTCACGTTCAACACGTCATAACTCGGGCGCTATACGAGTGCGGTGAATAATTTTGGCCAAAATTTCCCATTATTAAAAAAAAAAAAAAGTTTTCACTTTCAACACGTCATAGCTCGGGCGCTATACGAGAGCGGTGAATAATTTAGGCCAAAATTTCCCAGTATATCAAAAAAAAAAAAAAAAAAAATTTCACGTTCAACACGTCATAGCTCGGGCGCTATACGAGAGCGGTGATTAATTTAGGCCAAAATTTCCCAGTATATCAAAAAAAAAAAAAAAAAATTTCACGTTCAACACGTCATAACTCGGGCGCTATATGAGTGCGGTAAATAATTTAGGCCAAAATTTCCCAGTATATCAAAACAAAAAAAAAAAAGTTTTCACGTTCAACACGTCATAACTCGGGCGCTATATGAGTGCGGAAAATAATTTTGGACAAAATTTAACATTATATCAAAAAAAAAAAAAAAAGTTTTCTCGTTCAACACGTCATAGCTCGGGCTCTTTACGAGTACGATGAATAATTTTGGCCAAAATTTCCCATAATATACAAAAAAAAAAACCAAACGCTTTCACGTTCAACACGTCATAACTCGGGCGCTATACGAGTGCGGTGAATAATTTTGGCCAAAACTTCCCAAGATATCAAAAAAAAATAAAACCAAAAGTTTTCACGTTCAACACGTCATAACTCGGGCGCTATACGAGTGCGGTGAATAATTTTGGCCAACATTTCCCAGTATATACAAAAAAAAAAAAAAAAAGTTTTCTCGTTCAACACGTCATAGCTCGGGCTCTTTACGAGTACGATGAATAATTTTGCCCAAAATTTTCCATTATATACAAAAAAAAAACACCAAACGCTTTCACGTTCAACACGTCATAACTCGGGCGCTATATGAGTGCGGTGAATAATTTTGGCCAAAATTTCCCAAGATATCAAAAAAAAAAAAAACCAAAAGTTTTCACGTTCAACACGTCATAGCTCGGGCTCTTTACGAGTGCGGTGAATAACTTTGACCAAAATTTAACATTTTATCAAAAAAACAAAAAAATTTCTTGTTCAACACGTCATAGCTCGGGCTCTTTTCGAGTGCGGTGAATAATTTTAGCCAAAATTTCCCATTATATACAAAAAAAAATTTTTCACGTTCAACACGTCATAACTCGGGCGAGATACGAGAGCGGTGAATAATTTTGGCCAAAATTTCCCAGTATATAAAAAAAACAAACCAAAAGTTTTCACGTTCAACACGTCATAACTCGGGCGCTATATGAGTGCGGTGAATAATTTTGGCCAAAATTTCCCAGTATATATAAAAAAAAAAAAAAAAGTTTTCACGTTCAACACGTCATAGCTCGGGCGCTATACGAGTGCGGTGAATAATTTTGGCCAACATTTCCCAGTATATACAAAAAAAAAAAAAAAAAAGTTTTCACGTTCAACACGTCATAGCTCGGGCTCTTTACGAATGCGGTGAATAACTTTGGCCAAAATTTAACATTATATCAAAAAAAAAAAAAAAGTTTTCTCGTTCAACACGTCATAGCTCGGGCGCTATATGAGTGCGGTGAATAATTTTGGCCAAAACTTCCCAAGATATCAAAAAAAAATAAAACCAAAAGTTTTCACGTTCAACACGTCATAACTCGGGCGCTATACGAGTACGATGAATAATTTTGGCCAACATTTCCCAGTATATACAAAAAAAAAAAAAAAAAGTTTTCTCGTTCAACACGTCATAGCTCGGGCTCTTTACGAGTGCGGTGAATAACTTTGGCCAAAATTTAACATTATATCAAAAAAAAAAAAAAAGTTTTCTCGTTCAACACGTCATAGCTCGGGCTCTTTACGAGTACGATGAATAATTTTGGCCAAAATTTCCCATTATATACAAAAAAAAAAACCAAACGCTTTCACGTTCAACACGTCATAGCTCGGGCGCTATATGAGTGCGGTGAATAATTTTGGCCAAAACTTCCCAAGATATCAAAAAAAAATAAAACCAAAAGTTTTCACGTTCAACACGTCATAACTCGGGCGCTATACGAGTACGATGAATAATTTTGGCCAAAATTACCCATTATATCAAAAAAAAACAAAAACCAAAAGTTTTCACGTTCAACACGTCATAACTCGGGCGCTATACGAGTGCGGTGAATAATTTTGGCCAAAACTTCCCAAGATATCAAAAAAAAATTAAACCAAAAGTTTTCACGTTCAACACGTCATAACTCGGGCGCTATATGAGTGCGGTGAATAATTTTGGCCAAAATTTCCCATTATATACAAAAAAAAAAAGTTTTCAGGTTCAACACGTCATAACTCGGGCGCTATATGAGTGCGGTGAATAATTTAGGCCAAAATTTCCCAGTATATAAAAAAAAAAAAAAAAAAAAAGTTTTCACGTTCAACACGTAATAACTCGGGCGCTATACGAACGCGGTGAATAATTTTGGCCAAAATTTCCCAGTATATAAAAAAAAAAACCAAAAGTTTTCACGTTCAACACGTCATAACTCGGGCGCTATACGAGTGCGGTGAATAATTTTGGCCAACATTTCCCAGTATATACAAAAAAAAAAAAAAAAAGTTTTCTCGTTCAACACGTCATAGCTCGGGCTCTTTACGAGTGCGGTGAATAACTTTGACCAAAATTTAACATTTTATCAAAAAAAAAAAAAATTTTCTTGTTCAACACGTCATAGCTCGGGCTCTTTTCGAGTGCGGTGAATAATTTTAGCCAAAATTTCCCATTATATACAAAAAAAAATTTTTCACGTTCAACACGTCATAACTCGGGCGAGATACGAGAGCGGTGAATAATTTTGGCCAAAATTTCCCAGTATATAAAAAAAACAAACCAAAAGTTTTCACGTTCAACACGTCATAACTCGGGCGCTATATGAGTGCGGTGAATAATTTTGGCCAAAATTTCCCAGTATATATAAAAAAAAAAAAAAAGTTTTCACGTTCAACACGTCATAGCTCGGGCGCTATACGAGTGCGGTGAATAATTTTGGCCAACATTTCCCAGTATATACAAAAAAAAAAAAAAAAAAGTTTTCACGTTCAACACGTCATAGCTCGGGCTCTTTACGAATGCGGTGAATAACTTTGGCCAAAATTTAACATTATATCAAAAAAAAAAAAAAAGTTTTCTCGTTCAACACGTCATAGCTCGGGCGCTATATGAGTGCGGTGAATAATTTTGGCCAAAACTTCCCAAGATATCAAAAAAAAATAAAACCAAAAGTTTTCACGTTCAACACGTCATAACTCGGGCGCTATACGAGTACGATGAATAATTTTGGCCAACATTTCCCAGTATATACAAAAAAAAAAAAAAAAAAGTTTTCTCGTTCAACACGTCATAGCTCGGGCTCTTTACGAGTGCGGTGAATAACTTTGGCCAAAATTTAACATTATATCAAAAAAAAAAAAAAAGTTTTCTCGTTCAACACGTCATAGCTCGGGCTCTTTACGAGTACGATGAATAATTTTGGCCAAAATTTCCCATTATATACAAAAAAAAAAACCAAACGCTTTCACGTTCAACACGTCATAGCTCGGGCGCTATATGAGTGCGGTGAATAATTTTGGCCAAAACTTCCCAAGATATCAAAAAAAAATAAAACCAAAAGTTTTCACGTTCAACACGTCATAACTCGGGCGCTATACGAGTACGATGAATAATTTTGTCCAAAATTTCCCATTATATACAAAAAAAAACACCAAACGCTTTCACGTTCAACACGTCATAACTCGGGCGTTATACGAGTACGATCAATAATTTTGTCCAAAATTTCCCATTATTACAAAAAAAAAAAAAAAAAGTTTTCACTTTCAACACGTCATAGCTCGGGCGCTATACGAGAGCGGTGAATAATTTTGGCCAAAATTTCCCAGTATATCAAAACATAAAAAAAAAAAAGTTTTCACGTTCAACACGTCATAACTCGGGCGCTATACGAGTGCGGTGAATAATTTAGGCCAAAATTTCCCAGGATATATAAAAAAAAAAAAAGATTTCACGTTCAACACGTCATAGCTCGGGCGCTATACGAGTGCGGTGAATAATTTAGGCCAAAATTTCCCAGTATATCAAAACAAAAAAAAAAAAAGTTTTCACGTTCAACACGTCATAACTCGGGCGCTATATGAGTGCGGAAAATAATTTTGGACAAAATTTAACATTATATCAAAAAAAAAAAAAAAAGTTTTCTCGTTCAACACGTCATAGCTCGGGCTCTTTACGAGTACGATGAATAATTTTGGCCAAAATTTCCCATAATATACAAAAAAAAAAACCAAACGCTTTCACGTTCAACACGTCATAACTCGGGCGCTATACGAGTGCGGTGAATAATTTTGGCCAAAACTTCCCAAGATATCAAAAAAAAATAAAACCAAAAGTTTTCACGCTCAACACGTCATAACTCGGGCGCTATACGAGTGCGGTGAATAATTTTGGCCAACATTTCCCAGTATATACAAAAAAAAAAAAAAAAAGTTTTCTCGTTCAACACGTCATAGCTCGGGCTCTTTACGAGTACGATGAATAATTTTGCCCAAAATTTTCCATTATATACAAAAAAAAAACACCAAACGCTTTCACTTTCAACAAGTCATAACTCGGGCGCTATATGAGTGCGGTGAATAATTTTGGCCAAAATTTCCCAAGATATCAAAAAAAAAAAAAACAAAAGTTTTCACGTTCAACACGTCATAACTCGGGCGCTATACGAGTGCGGTGAATAATTTTGGCAAAAATTTCCCAGGATATATAAAAACAAAAATTTTTCACGTTCAACACGTGATAGCTCGGGCGCTATACGAGTGCGGTGAATAATTTTGTCCAAAATTTCCCAGGATATATAAAAAAAAAAAAGTTTTCACGTTCAACACGTCATAGCTCGGGGCTATACGAGTGCGGTGAATAATTTTGTCCAAAATTTCCCAGGATATATAAAAAAAAAAAAGTTTTCACGTTCAACACGTCATAGCTCGGGCGCTATACGAGTGCGGTGAATAATTTTGTCCAAAATTTCCCAGGATATACAAAAAAAAAAAAAAGTTTTCACGTTCAACACGTCATAACTCGGGCGCTATATGAGTGCGGTGAATAATTTTGGCCAAAATTTCCCATTATTACAAAAAAAAAAAAAAAGTTTTCACTTTCAACACGTCATAGCTCGGGCGCTATACAAGAGCGGTGAATAATTTAGGCGAAAATTTCCCAGTATATCAAAAAAAAAAAAAAAAATTTCACGTTCAACACGTCATAGCTCGGGCGCTATACGAGAGCGGTGAATAATTTAGGCCAAAATTTCCCAGTATATCAAAAAAAAAAAAAAAAAATTTCACGTTCAACACGTCATAACTCGGGCGCTATATGAGTGCGGTGAATAATTTTGTCCAAAATTTCCCAGGATATATAAAAAAAAAAAAGTTTTCACGTTTAACACGTCATAACTCGGGCGCTATACGAGTACGATGAATAATTTTGGCCAAAATTTCCCATTGTATACAAAAAAAACACCAAACGCTTTCACGTTCAACACGTCATAACTCGGGCGCTATATGAGTGCGGTGAATAATTTTGGCCAAAATTACCCATTATATCAAAAAAAAACAAAAACCAAAAGTTTTCACGTTCAACACGTCATAACTCGGGCGCTATACGAGTGCGGTGAATAATTTTGGCCAAAACTTCCCAAGATATCAAAAAAAAATTAAACCAAAAGTTTTCACGTTCAACACGTCATAACTCGGGCGCTATATGAGTGCGGTGAATAATTTTGGCCAAAATTTCCCATTATATACAAAAAAAAAAAAGTTTTCAGGTTCAACACGTCATAACTCGGGCGCTATATGAGTGCGGTGAATAATTTAGGCCAAAATTTCCCAGCATATAAAAAAAAATAAAATTTTCACGTTCAACACGTCATAGCTCTGTCGCTATACGAACGCGGTGAATAATTTTGGCCAAAATTTCCCAGTATATAAAAAAAAAAAACCAAAAGTTTTCACGTTCAACACGTCATAACTCGGGCGCTATACGAGTGCGGTGAATAATTTTGGCCAACATTTCCCAGTATATACAAAAAAAAAAAAAAAAGTTTTCTCGTTCAACACGTCATAGCTCGGGCTCTTTACGAGTGCGGTGAATAACTTTGGCCAAAATTTAACATTATATCATAAAAAAAAAAAATTTTCTTGTTCAACACGTCATAGCTCGGGCTCTTTACGAGTGCGGTGAATAATTTTAGCCAAAATTTCCCATTATATACAAAAAAAAAATTTTCACGTTCAACACGTCATAACTCGGGCGAGATACGAGAGCGGTGAATAATTTTGGCCAAAATTTCCCATTATATACAAAAAAAAAACAAACCAAAAGTTTTCACGTTCAACACGTCATAACTCGGGCGCTATACGAGTGCGGTGAATAATTTTGGCCAACATTTCCCAGTATATACAAAAAAAAAAAAAAAAAGTTTTCTCGTTCAACACGTCATAGCTCGGGCTCTTTACGAGTGCGATGAATAATTTTGGCCAAAATTTCCCATTATATACAAAAAAAAAAATCCAAACGCTTTCACGTTCAACACGTCATAACTCGGGCGCTATATGAGTGCGGTGAATAATTTAGGCCAAAATTTCCCAGTATATCAAAACAAAAAAAAAAATGTTTTCACGTTCAACACGTCATAACTCGGGCGCTATATGAGTGCGGAAAATAATTTTGGACAAAATTTCCCAGTATATAAAAAAAAAAAAGAACCAAAAGTTTTCACGTTCAACACGTCATAACTCGGGCGCTATACGAGAGCGGTGAATAATTTTGGCCAAAATTTCCCATTATATACAAAAAAAAAACAAACCAAAAGTTTTCACGTTCAACACGTCATAACTCGGGCGCTATACGAGTGCGGTGAATAATTTTGGCCAACATTTCCCAGTATATACAAAAAAAAAAAAAAAAAAGTTTTCTCGTTCAACACGTCATAGCTCGGGCTCTTTACGAGTGCGGAAAATAATTTTGGCCAAAATTTCCCATTATATACAAAAAAAAAAAATCCAAACGCTTTCACGTTCAACACGTCATAACTCGGGCGCCATACGAGTGCGGTAAATAATTATGGCCAAAATTTCCCAGTATATAAAAAAAAAAAAAAAAAACAAAAGTTTTCACGTTCAACACGTCATAACTCGGGCGCTATACGAACGCGGTGAATAATTTAAGCCAAAATTTCCCAGTATATCAAAACAAAAAAAAAAAAGTTTTCACGTTCAACACGTCATAACTCGGGCGCTATATGAGTGCGGAAAATAATTTTGGACAAAATTTCCCAGTATATCAAAAAAAAAAAAAACCAAAAGTTTTCACGTTCAACACGTCATAACTCGGGCGCTATACGAGTGCGGTGAATAATTTTGGCCAACATTTCCCAGTATATACAAAAAAAAAAAAAAAAAAGTTTTCTCGTTCAACACGTCATAGCTCGGGCTCTTTACGAGTGCGATGAATAATTTTGGCCAAAATTTCCCAGTATATACAAAAAAAAAATCCAAACGCTTTCACGTTCAACACGTCATAACTCGGGCGCCATATGAGTGCGGTGAATAATTTTGGCCAAAACTTCCCAAGATATAAAAAAAAAATCAAATCAAAAGTTTTCACGTTCAACACTTCATAACTCGGGCGCTATACGAGTGCGGTGAATAATTTTGTCCAAAATTACCCAATATATCAAAATAAAACAAAAACCAAAAGTTTTCACGTTCAACACGTAATAACTCGGGCGCTATACGAACGCGGTGAATAATTTTGGCCAAAACTTCCCAAGATATCAAAAAAAAATAAAACCAAAAGTTTTCACGTTCAACACGTCATAACTCGGGCGCTATACGAGTGCGGTGAATAATTTTGGCCAACATTTCCCATTATATACAAAAAAAAACACCAAACGCTTTCACGTTCAACACGTCATAGCTCGGGCGCTCTACGAGAGCGGTGACTAATTAAGGCCAAAATTTCCCAGTATATCAAAACAAAAAAAAAAAAGTTTTCACGTTCAACACGTCATAACTCGGGCGCTAAATGAGTGCGGAAAATAATTTTGGACAAAATTTCCCAGTATATAAAAAAAAAAAAAAAAAGTTTTCTCGTTCAACACGTCATAACTCGGGCGCTATACGAGTGCGGTGAATAATTTTGGCCAACATTTCCCAGTATATACAAAAAAAAAAAAAAAAAGTTTTCTCGTTCAACACGTCATAGCTCGGGCTCTTTACGAGTGCGGTGAATAACTTTGGCCAAAATTTAACATTATATCAAAAAAAAAAATTTTCTCGTTCAACACGTCATAGCTCGGGCTCTTTACGAGTGCGGTGAATAATTTTAGCCAAAATTTCCAATTATATACAAAAAAAAAAGTTTTCACGTTCAACACGTCATAACTCGGGCGAGATACGAGAGCGGTGAATAATTTTGGCCAAAATTTCCCAGTATATAAAAAAAAAAAACCAAAAGTTTTCACGTTCAACACGTCATAACTCGGGCGCTATACGAGTGAGGTGAATAATTTTGGCCAAAACTTCCCAAGATATCAAAAAAAAAAAGCCAAAAGTTTTCACGTTCAACACGTCATAACTCGGGCGCTATACGAGTGCGGTGAATAATTTTGGCCAAAATTTCCCAGCATTTAAAAAAAAAAAAAAAAAAAAAAGTTTTCACGTTCAACACGTAATAACTCGGGCGCTATACGAACGCGGTGAATAATTTTGGCCAAAACTTCCCAAGATATCAAAAAAAAATAAAACCAAAAGTTTTCACGTTCAACACGTCATAACTCGGGCGCTATACGAGTGCGGTGAATAATTTTGGCCAAAATTTCCCAGTATATAAAAAAAAAAACAAAAGTTTTCACGTTCAACACGTCATAACTCGGGCGCTATACGAGTGCGGTGAATAATTTTGGCCAACATTTCCCAGTATATAAAAAAAAAAAAAAAAAAAGTTTTCTCGTTCAACACGTCATAGCTCGGGCTCTCTACGAGTACGATGAATAATTTTGGCCAAAATTTCCCATTATATACAAAAAAAAACACCAAACGCTTTCACGTTCAACACGTCATAACTCGGGCGCTCTACGAGAGCGGTGAATAATTTAGGCCAAAATTTCCCAGTATATCAAAACAAAAAAAAAAAAGTTTTCACGTTCAACACGTCATAACTCGGGCGCTATATGAGTGCGGAAAATAATTTTGGACAAAATTTCCCAGTATATAAAAAAAAAAAAAAAACCAAAAGTTTTCATGTACAACACGTCATAACTCGGGCGCTATACGAGTGCGGTGAATAATTTTGGCCAACATTTCCCAGTATATACAAAAAAAAAAAAAAAAAAGTTTTCTCGTTCAACACGTCATAGCTCGGGTTCTTTACGAGTGCGGTGAATAACTTTGGCCAAAATTTAACATTATATCAAAAAAAAAAAAAATTTTCCCGTTCATCACGTCATAGCTCGGGCTTTTTACGAGTGCGGTGAATAATTTTAGCCAAAATTTCCCATTATATACAAAAAAAAAAGTTTTCACGTTCAACACGTCATAACTCGGGCGAGATACGAGAGCGGTGAATAATTTTGGCCAAAACTTCCCAGTATATAAAAAAAAAAAACCAAAAGTTTTCACGTTCAACACGTCATAACTCGGGCGCTATATGAGTGCGGTGAATAATTTTGGCCAAAATTACCCATTATATCAAAAAAAAAACAAAAACCAAAAGTTTTTACGTTCAACACGTCATAACTCGGGCGCTATACGAGTGCGGTGAATAATTTTGGACAAAACTTCCCAAGATATAAAAAAAAAATAAAACTAAAAGTTTTCACGTTCAACACGTCATAACTCGGGCGCTATACGAGTGCGGTGAATAATTTTGGCCAACATTTCCCAGTATATACAAAAAAAAAAAAAAAAAAAGTTTTCTCGTTCAACACGTCATAGCTCGGGCTCTCTACGAGTACGATGAATAATTTTGGCCAAAATTTCCCATTATATACAAAAAAAAACACCAAACGCTTTCACGTTCAACACGTCATAACTCGGGCGCTATATGAGTGCGGTGAATAATTTTGGCCAAAATTACCCATTATATAAAAAAAAAACATAAGCCAAAAGTTTTCACGTTCAACACGTCATAACTCGGGCGCTATACGAGTGCGGTGAATAATTTTGGCCAAAACTTCCCAAGATATCAAAAAAAAATAAAACCAAAAGTTTTCACGTTCAACACGTCATAACTCGGGCGCTATATGAGTGCGGTGAATAATTTTGGCCAAAATTTCCCAGTATATAAAAAAAAAAACAAAAGTTTTCACGTTAAACACGTCATAACTCGGGCGCTATATGAGTGCGGTGAATAATTTTGGCCTAAATTTCCCATTATATCAAAAAAAAAAAAAAAAAAATTTTCACGTTCAACACGTCATAACTCGGGCGCTATACGAGTGCGGTGAATAATTTTGGCCAAAATTTCCCAGTATATAAAAAAAAAAAAAAAAAAAGTTTTCACGTTCAACACGTAATAACTCGGGCGCTATACGAGTGCGGTGAATAATTTTGGCCAAAACTTCCCAAGATATCAAAAAAAAATAAAACCAAAACTTTTCACGTTTAACACGTCATAACTCGGGCGCTATATGAGTGCGGTGAATAATTTTGGCCAAAATTTCCCATTATATCAAAAAAAAACAAAAAAAAAAGTTTTCACTTTCAACACGTCATAACTCGGGCGCTATACGAGTGCGGTGAATAATTTTGGCCAAAATTTCCCATTATATACAAAAAAAAACACCAAACGCTTTCACGTTCAACACGTCATAACTCGGGCGCTATATGAGTGCGGTGAATAATTTTGGCCAAAATTACCCATTATTTTAAAAAAAAACAAAAACCAAAAGTTTTCACGTTCAACACGTCATAACTCGGGCGCTATACGAGTGCGGTGAATAATTTTGGCCAAAACTTCCCAAGATATCAAAAAAAAACAAAAACCAAAAGTTTTCACGTTCAACACGTCATAACTCGGGCGCTATACGAGTGCGGTGAATAATTTTGGCCAAAACTTCCCAAGATATCAAAAAAAAACAAAAACCAAAAGTTTTCACGTTCAACACGTCATAACTCGGGCGCTATACGAGTGCGGTGAATAATTTTGGCCAAAATTTCCCAGTATATCAAAAAAAAATAAAACCAAAAGTTTTCTCGTTCAACACGTCATAGCTCGGGCTCTTTACGAGTGCGGTGAATAACTTTGGCCAAAATTTAACATTATATCAAAAAAAAATAAAACCAAAAGTTTTCACGTTCAACACGTCATAACTCGGGCGCTATATGAGTGCGGTGAATAATTTTGGCCAAAATTTCCCAGTATATAAAAAAAAAACAAAAGTTTTCACGTTCAACACGTCATAACTCGGGCGCTATACGAGTGCAATGAATAATTTTGGCCAACATTTCTCAGTATATACAAAAAAAAAAAAAAAAAAGTTTTCTCGTTCAACACGTCATAGCTCGGGCTCTCTACGAGTACGATGAATAACTTTGGCCAAAATTTAACATTATATCAAAAAAAAAAAAATTTCCCGTTCATCACGTCATAGCTCGGGCTCTTTACGAGTGCGGTGAATAATTTTAGCCAAAATTTCCCATTATATACAAAAAAAAACACCAAACGCTTTCACGTTCAACACGTTATAACTCGGGCGCTCTACGAGTGCGGTGAATAATTTAGGCCAATATTTCCCAGTATATCAAAAAAAAAAAAAAAGTTTTCACGTTCAACACGTCATAACTCGGGCGCTATATGAGTGCGGAAAATAATTTTGGACAAAATTTCCCAGTATATAAAAAAAAAAAAAAAACCAAAAGTTTTCATGTACAACACGTCATAACTCGGGCGCTATACGAGTGCGGTGAATAATTTTGGCCAACATTTCCCAGTATATACAAAAAAAAAAAAAAAAAAACTTTTCTCGTTCAACACGTCATAGCTCGGGCTCTTTACGAGTGCGGTGAATAACTTTGGCCAAAATTTAACATTATATCAAAAAAAAAAAAAATTTTCCCGTTCATCACGTCATAGCTCGGGCTCTTTACGAATGCTGTGAATAATTTTAGCCAAAATTTCCCATTATATACAAAAAAAAACACCAAACGCTTTCACGTTCAACACGTCATAACTCAGGCGCTCTACGAGAGCGGTGAATAATTTAGGCCAAAATTTCCCAGTATATCAAAACAAAAAAAAAAAAGTTTTCACGTTCAACACGTCATAACTCGGGCGCTATATGAGTGCGGTGAATAATTTTGGACAAAATTTCCCAGTATATAAAAAAAAAAAAAAACCAAAAGTTTTCATGTACAACACGTCATAACTCGGGCGCTATACGAGTGCGGTGAATAATTTTGGCCAACATTTCCCAGTATATACAAAAAAAAAAAAAAAATAAAGTTTTCTCGTTCAACACGTCATAGCTCGGGCTCTTTACGAGTGCGGTGAATAACTTTGGCCAAAATTTAACATTATATCAAAAAAAAAAAAAATTTTCCCTTTCATCACGTCATAGCTCGGGCTCTTTACGAGTGCGGTGAATAATTTTAGCCAAAATTTCCCAGTATATAAAAAAAAAAACCAAAAGTTTTCACGTTCAACACGTCATAACTCGGGCGCTATATGAGTGCGGTGAATTATTTTGGCCAAAATTACCCATTATATCGAAAAAAAAACAAAAACCAAAAGTTTTTACGTTCAAGACGTCATAACTCGGGCGCTATACGATTGCGGTGAATAATTTTGGACAAAACTTCCCACGATATCAAAAAAAAATAAAACTAAAAGTTTTCACGTTCAACACGTCATAACTCGGGCGCTATACGAGTGCGGTGAATAATTTTGGCCAACATTTCCCAGTATATACAAAAAAAAAAAAAAAAAGAGTTTTCTCGTTCAACACGTCATAGCTCGGGCTCTCTACGAGTACGATGAATAATTTTGGCCAAAATTTCCCATTATATACAAAAAAAAACACCAAACGCTTTCACGTTCAACACGTCATAACTCGGGCGCTATATGAGTGCGGTGAATAATTTTGGCCAAAATTACCCATTATATTAAAAAAAAACATAAGCCAAAAGTTTTCACGTTCAACACGTCATAACTCGGGCGCTATACGAGTGCGGTGAATAATTTTGGCCAAAACTTCCCAAGATATCAAAAAAAAATAAAACCAAAAGTTTTCACGTTCAACACGTCATAACTCGGGCGCTATATGAGTGCGGTGAATAATTTTGGCCAAAATTTCCCAGTATATAAAAAAAAAAACAAAAGTTTTCACGTTCAACACGTCATAACTCGGGCGCTATATGAGTGCGGTGAATAATTTTGGCCTAAATTTCCCATTATATCAAAAAAAAAAAAAAAAAAAATTTTCACGTTCAACACGTCATAACTCGGGCGCTATACGAGTGCGGTGAATAATTTTGGCCAAAATTTCCCAGTATATAAAAAAAAAAAAAAAAAAGTTTTCACGTTCAACACGTAATAACTCGGGCGCTATACGAGTGCGGTGAATAATTTTGGCCAAAACTTCCCAAGATATCAAAAAAAAATAAAACCAAAACTTTTCACGTTTAACACGTCATAACTCGGGCGCTATATGAGTGCGGTGAATAATTTTGGCCAAAATTTCCCATTATATCAAAAAAAAAAGTTTTCACTTTCAACACGTCATAACTCGGGCGCTATACGAGTGCGGTGAATAATTTTGGCCAAAATTTCCCATTATATAAAAAAAAAAAACACCAAACGCTTTCACGTTCAACACGTCATAACTCGGGCGCTATATGAGTGCGGTGAATAATTTTGGCCAAAATTACCCATTATTTTAAAAAAAAACAAAAACCAAAAGTTTTCACGTTCAACACGTCATAACTCGGGCGCTATACGAGTGCGGTGAATAATTTTGGCCAAAACTTCCCAAGATATCAAAAAAAAACAAAAACCAAAAGTTTTCACGTTCAACACG
Organism: Hirtodrosophila cameraria; assembly: GCA_949708635.1. NCBI lineage: Eukaryota > Metazoa > Arthropoda > Insecta > Diptera > Drosophilidae > Hirtodrosophila > Hirtodrosophila cameraria. The sequence goes on from OX453091.1 coordinate 14,693, forward strand.
TCATAACTCGGGCGCTATACGAGTGCGGTGAATAATTTTGGCCAAAACTTCCCAAGATATCAAAAAAAAACAAAAACCAAAAGTTTTCACGTTCAACACGTCATAACTCGGGCGCTATACGAGTGCGGTGAATAATTTTGGCCAAAATTTCCCAGTATATCAAAAAAAAATAAAACCAAAAGTTTTCTCGTTCAACACGTCATAGCTCGGGCTCTTTACGAGTGCGGTGAATAACTTTGGCCAAAATTTAACATTATATCAAAAAAAAATAAAACCAAAAGTTTTCACGTTCAACACGTCATAACTCGGGCGCTATATGAGTGCGGTGAATAATTTTGGCCAAAATTTCCCAGTATATAAAAAAAAAACAAAAGTTTTCACGTTCAACACGTCATAACTCGGGCGCTATACGAGTGCAATGAATAATTTTGGCCAACATTTCCCAGTATATACAAAAAAAAAAAAAAAAAAGTTTTCTCGTTCAACACGTCATAGCTCGGGCTCTCTACGAGTACGATGAATAACTTTGGCCAAAATTTAACATTATATCAAAAAAAAAAAAATTTCCCGTTCATCACGTCATAGCTCGGGCTCTTTACGAGTGCGGTGAATAATTTTAGCCAAAATTTCCCATTATATACAAAAAAAAACACCAAACGCTTTCACGTTCAACACGTCATAACTCGGGCGCTCTACGAGTGCGGTGAATAATTTAGGCCAAAATTTCCCAGAATATCAAAAAAAAAAAAAAAAGTTTTCACGTTCAACACGTCATAACTCGGGCGCTATATGAGTGCGGAAAATAATTTTGGACAAAATTTCCCAGTATATAAAAAAAAAAAAAAAACCAAAAGTTTTCATGTACAACACGTCATAACTCGGGCGCTATACGAGTGCGGTGAATAATTTTGGCCAACATTTCCCAGTATATACAAAAAAAAAAAAAAAAAAACTTTTCTCGTTCAACACGTCATAGCTCGGGCTCTTTACGAGTGCGGTGAATAGCTTTGGCCAAAATTTAACATTATATCAAAAAAAAAAAAAATTTTCCCGTTCATCACGTCATAGCTCGGGCTCTTTACGAATGCTGTGAATAATTTTAGCCAAAATTTCCCATTATATACAAAAAAAAACACCAAGCGCTTTCACGTTCAACACGTCATAACTCAGGCGCTCTACGAGAGCGGTGAATAATTTAGGCCAAAATTTCCCAGTATATCAAAACAAAAAAAAAAAAGTTTTCACGTTCAACACGTCATAACTCGGGCGCTATATGAGTGCGGTGAATAATTTTGGACAAAATTTCCCAGTATATAAAAAAAAAAAAAAAAACCAAAAGTTTTCATGTACAACACGTCATAACTCGGGCGCTATACGAGTGCGGTGAATAATTTTGGCCAACATTTCCCAGTATATACAAAAAAAAAAAAAAATAAAGTTTTCTCGTTCAACACGTCATAGCTCGGGCTCTTTACGAGTGCGGTGAATAACTTTGGCCAAAATTTAACACTAAATCAAAAAAAAAAAAAATTTTCCCTTTCATCACGTCATAGCTCGGGCTCTTTACGAGTGCGGTGAATAATTTTAGCCAAAATTTCCCAGTATATAAAAAAAAAAACCAAAAGTTTTCACGTTCAACACGTCATAACTCGGGCGCTATATGAGTGCGGTGAATTATTTTGGCCAAAATTACCCATTATATCGAAAAAAAAACAAAAACCAAAAGTTTTTACGTTCAACACGTCATAACTCGGGCGCTATACGATTGCGGTGAATAATTTTGGACAAAACTTCCCACGATATCAAAAAAAAATAAAACTAAAAGTTTTCACGTTCAACACGTCATAACTCGGGCGCTATACGAGTGCGGTGAATAATTTTGGCCAACATTTCCCAGTATATACAAAAAAAAAAAAAAAAAAAAGTTTTCTCGTTCAACACGTCATAGCTCGGGCTCTCTACGAGTACGATGAATAATTTTGGCCAAAATTTCCCATTATATACAAAAAAAAAACACCAAACGCTTTCACGTTCAACACGTCATAACTCGGGCGCTATATGAGTGCGGTGAATAATTTTGGCCAAAATTACCCATTATATTAAAAAAAAACATAAGCCAAAAGTTTTCACGTTCAACACGTCATAACTCGGGCGCTATACGAGTGCGGTGAATAATTTTGGCCAAAACTTCCCAAGATATCAAAAAAAAATAAAACCAAAAGTTTTCACGTTCAACACGTCATAACTCGGGCGCTATATGAGTGCGGTGAATAATTTTGGCCAAAATTTCCCAGTATATAAAAAAAAAAACAAAAGTTTTCACGTTCAACACGTCATAACTCGGGCGCTATATGAGTGCGGTGAATAATTTTGGCCTAAATTTCCCATTATATCAAAAAAAAAAAAAAAAAATTTTCACGTTCAACACGTCATAACTCGGGCGCTATACGAGTGCGGTGAATAATTTTGGCCAAAATTTCCCAGTATATAAAAACAAAAAAAAAAAAAGTTTTCACGTTCAACACGTAATAACTCGGGCGCTATACGAGTGCGGTGAATAATTTTGGCCAAAACTTCCCAAGATATCAAAAAAAAATAAAACCAAAACTTTTCACGTTTAACACGTCATAACTCGGGCGCTATATGAGTGCGGTGAATAATTTTGGCAAAAATTTCCCATTATATCAAAAAAAAACAAAAAAAAAAGTTTTCACTTTCAACACGTCATAACTCGGGCGCTATACGAGTGCGGTGAATAATTTTGGCCAAAATTTCCCATTATATACAAAAAAAAACACCAAACGCTTTCACGTTCAATACGTCATAACTCGGGCGCTATATGAGTGCGGTGAATAATTTTGGCCAAAATTACCCATTATTTTAAAAAAAACAAAAACCAAAAGTTTTCACGTTCAACACGTCATAACTCGGGCGCTATACGAGTGCGGTGAATAATTTTGGCCAAAACTTCCCAAGATATCAAAAAAAAACAAAAACCAAAAGTTTTCACGTTCAACACGTCATAACTCGGGCGCTATACGAGTGCGGTGAATAATTTTGGCCAAAACTTCCCAAGATATCAAAAAAAAACAAAAACCAAAAGTTTTCACGTTCAACACGTCATAACTCGGGCGCTATACGAGTGCGGTGAATAATTTTGGCCAAAATTTCCCAGTATATCAAAAAAAAATAAAACCAAAAGTTTTCTCGTTCAACACGTCATAGCTCGGGCTCTTTACGAGTGCGGTGAATAACTTTGGCCAAAATTTAACATTATATCAAAAAAAAATAAAACCAAAAGTTTTCACGCTCAACACGTCATAACTCGGGCGTTATATGAGTGCGGTGAATAATTTTGGCCAAAATTTCCCAGTATATAAAAAAAAAACAAAAGTTTTCACGTTCAACACGTCATAACTCGGTCGCTATACGAGTGCAATGAATAATTTTGGCCAACATTTCCCAGTATATACAAAAAAAAAAAAAAAAAGTTTTCTCGTTCAACACGTCATAGCTCGGGCTCTCTACGAGTACGATGAATAACATTGGCCAAAATTTAACATTATATCAAAAAAAAAAAAATTTCCCGTTCATCACGTCATAGCTCGGGCTCTTTACGAGTGCGGTGAATAATTTTAGCCAAAATTTCCCATTATATACAAAAAAAAACACCAAACGCTTTCACGTTCAACACGTCATAACTCGGGCGCTCTACGAGTGCGGTGAATAATTTAGGCCAAAATTTCCCAGTATATCAAAAAAAAAAAAAAAAGTTTTCACGTTCAACACGTCATAACTCGGGCGCTATATGAGTGCGGAAAATAATTTTGGACAAAATTTCCCAGTATATAAAAAAAAAAAAAAAACCAAAAGTTTTCATGTACAACACGTCATAACTCGGGCGCTATACGAGTGCGGTGAATAATTTTGGCCAACATTTCCCAGTATATACAAAAAAAAAAAAAAAAAAACTTTTCTCGTTCAACACGTCATAGCTCGGGCTCTTTACGAGTGCGGTGAATAACTTTGGCCAAAATTTAACATTATATCAAAAAAAAAAAAAATTTTCCCGTTCATCACGTCATAGCTCGGGCTCTTTACGAATGCTGTGAATAATTTTAGCCAAAATTTCCCATTATATACAAAAAAAAACACCAAACGCTTTCACGTTCAACACGTCATAACTCAGGCGCTCTACGAGAGCGGTGAATAATTTAGGCCAAAATTTCCCAGTATATCAAAACAAAAAAAAAAAAGTTTTCACGTTCAACACGTCATAACTCGGGCGCTATATGAGTGCGGTGAATAATTTTGGACAAAATTTCCCAGTATATAAAAAAAAAAAAAAAACCAAAAGTTTTCATGTACAACACGTCATAACTCGGGCGCTATACGAGTGCGGTGAATAATTTTGGCCAACATTTCCCAGTATATACAAAAAAAAAAAAAAATAAAGTTTTCTCGTTCAACACGTCATAGCTCGGGCTCTTTACGAGTGCGGTGAATAACTTTGGCCAAAATTTAACATTATATCAAAAAAAAAAAAAATTTTCCCTTTCATCACGTCATAGCTCGGGCTCTTTACGAGTGCGGTGAATAATTTTAGCCAAAATTTCCCAGTATATAAAAAAAAAAACCAAAAGTTTTCACGTTCAACACGTCATAACTCGGGCGCTATATGAGTGCGGTGAATTATTTTGGCCAAAATTACCCATTATATCGAGAAAAAAAACAAAAACCAAAAGTTTTTACGTTCAACACGTCATAACTCGGGCGCTATACGATTGCGGTGAATAATTTTGGACAAAACTTCCCACGATATCAAAAAAAAATAAAACTAAAAGTTTTCACGTTCAACACGTCATAACTCGGGCGCTATACGAGTGCGGTGAATAATTTTGGCCAACATTTCCCAGTATATACAAAAAAAAAAAAAAAGTTTTCTCGTTCAACACGTCATAGCTCGGGCTCTCTACGAGTACGATGAATAATTTTGGCCAAAATTTCCCATTATATACAAAAAAAAAACACCAAACGCTTTCACGTTCAACACGTCATAACTCGGGCGCTATATGAGTGCGGTGAATAATTTTGGCCAAAATTACCCATTATATTAAAAAAAAAACAAAAGTTTTCACGTTCAACACGTCATAACTCGGGCGCTATACGAGTGCGGTGAATAATTTTGGCCAAAACTTCCCAAGATATCAAAAAAAAATAAAACCAAAAGTTTTCACGTTCAACACGTCATAACTCGGGCGCTATATGAGTGCGGTGAATAATTTTGGCCAAAATTTCCCAGTATATAAAAAAAAAAACAAAAGTTTTCACGTTCAACACGTCATAACTCGGGCGCTATATGAGTGCGGTGAATAATTTTGGCCTAAATTTCCCATTATATCAAAAAAAAAAAAAAAAGTTTTCACGTTCAACACGTCATAACTCGGGCGCTATACGAGTGCGGTGAATAATTTTGGCCAAAATTTCCCAGTATATAAAAAAAAAAAAAAAAAAGTTTTCACGTTCAACACGTAATAACTCGGGCGCTATACGAGTGCGGTGAATAATTTTGGCCAAAACTTCCCAAGATATCAAAAAAAAATAAAACCAAAAGTTTTCACGTTTAACACGTCATAACTCGGGCGCTTTATGAGTGCGGTGAATAATTTTGGCCAAAATTTCCCATTATATCAAAAAAAAAAAAAAAAAAAGTTTTCACTTTCAACACGTCATAACTCGGGCGCTATACGAGTGCGGTGAATAATTTTGGCCAAAATTTCCCAGTATATACAAAAAAAAAAAAGTTTTCACGGTGAATAATTTTGGCCAAAATTTCCCAGTATATACAAAAAAAAAAAAAAAAAGTTTTCTCGTTCAACACGTCATAGCTCGGACTCCTTACGAGTGCGGTGAATAACTTTGGCCAAAATTTCCCAGTATATACAAAAAAAAAAAAAGTTTTCACGGTGAATAATTTTGGCCAAAATTTCCCATTATATCAAAAAAAAAAAAAAAAAAAGTTTTCACTTTCAACACGTCATAACTCGGGCGCTATACGAGTGCGGTGAATAATTTTGGCCAAAATTTCCCAGTATATACAAAAAAAAAAAAAGTTTTCACGGTGAATAATTTTGGCCAAAATTTCCCAGTATATACAAAAAAAAAAAAGTTTTCACGGTGAATAATTTTGGCCAACATTTCCCAGTATATACAAAAAAAAAAAAAAAAAGTTTTCTCGTTCAACACGTCATAGCTCGGGCTCCTTACGAGTGCGGTGAATAACTTTGGCCAAAACTTAACATTATATCAAAAAAAAAAAAAATTTCTCGTTCAACACGTCATAGCTCGGGCTCTTTACGAGTGCGGTGAATAATTTTAGCCAAAATTTCCCATTATATACAAAAAAAAAAGTTTTCACGTTCAACAATTCATAACTCGGGCGAGATACGAGAGCGGTGAATAATTTTGGCCAAAATTTCCCAGTATATAAAAAAAACCAAAAGTTTTCACGTTCAACACGTCATAACTCGGGCGCTATATGAGTGCGGAGAATAGTTTTGGCCAAAATTTCCCAGTATATAAAAAAAAAAAAAAAAAAAAGTTTTCACGTTCAACACGTCATAGCTCGGGCGCTATACGAGTGCGGTGAATAATTTTGGCCAAAATTTCCCAGTATATACAAAAAAAAAAAAAAGTTTTCTCGTTCAACACGTTATAGCTCGGGAGCTTTACGAGTGCGGTGAATAATTTTGGCCAAAATTTCCCATTATATAAAAAAAAAAAAAAAGTTTTCACGGTGAATAATTTTGGCCAAAATTTCCCAGTATATACAAAAAAAAAAAAAGTTTTCTCGTTCAACACGTTATAGCTCGGGAGCTATACGAGTGCGGTGAATAATTTTGGCCAAAATTTCCCATTATATCAAAAAAAAAAAAAGTTTTCTCGTTCAACACGTTATAGCTCGGGCGCTATACGAGTGCGGTGAATAATTTTGGCCAAAATTTCCCAGTTTATCAAAAAAAAAAAAAAAGTTTTCAAGTTCAACACGTCATAACTCGGGCGCTATACGAGTGTGGTGAATAATTTTGGACAAAATTACCCATTATATACAAAAAAAAAAAAGATTTTACGTTTATCACGTCATAGTTCGGGCGCGATATGAGTGCGGTGAATAATTTTGTCCAATATTTCCCAGGACATAAAAAAAAAAAAAACAAAAGTTTTCACGTTCAACACGTCATAACTCGGGCGCTATATGAGTAAAGTGAAAAATTTTGGCCAAAATTTCCCATTATTACAAAAAAAAAAAAAAAAGTTTTCTCGTTCAACACGTCATAACTCGGGCGCTATACGAGAGCGGTGAAAAATTTAGGCCAAAATTTCCCAGTATAACAAAAAAAAAAAAATAAAATTCACGTTCAACACGTCATAGCTCGGGAGCTATACGAGTGCGGTGAATAATTTTGGACAAAATTTCCCATTATATAAAAAAAAAAAAAAGTTTTCACGTTCAACACGTCATAACTCGGGCGCTATATGAGTGCGGTGAATAATTTTGGCCAAAATTTCCCATTATATCAAAAAAAAAAAAAAAACCAAAAGTTTTCACGTTCAACACGTAATAACTCGGGTGCTATACGAGTGCGGTGAATAATTTTTGCCAAAATTTAACATTATATACAAAAAAAAAAAGTTTTCACGTTCAACACGTCATAACTCGGGCGCGATATGAGTGCGGTGAATAATTTTGGCCAAAATTTCCCAGTTTATATAAGAAAAAAAAAAAAAACAAAAGTTTTTACGTTCAACACGTCATAACTCGGGCGCTATATGAGTGCGGTGAATAATTTTGGCCAAAATTTCCCATTATATCAAAAAAAAAAAAAAAAGTTTTCACGTTCAACACGTCATAACTCGGGCGCTATACGAGTGCGGTGAATAATTTTGGCCACAATTTCCCAGTATATATAAAAAAAAAAAAAACAAAAGTTTTCACGTTCAACACGTCATAACTCGGGCGCTATATGAGTGCGGTGAATAATTTTGGCCAAAATTTCCCACTATATAAAAAAAAAAAAAAAATTCACGTTCAACACGTCATAACTCGGGCGCTATATGAGTGCGGTGAATAATTTTGGACAAAATTTCCCATTATATAAAAAAAAAAAAAAGTTTTCACGTTCAACACGTCATAACTCGGGCGCTATATGAGTGCGGTGAATAATTTTGGCCAAAATTTCCCATTATATCAAAAAAAAAAAAAAAAGTTTTCACGTTCAACACGTCATAACTCGGGCGCTATACGAGTGCGGTGAATAATTTTGGCCACAATTTCCCAGTATATATAAAAAAAAAAAAAAAAGTTTTCACGTTCAACACGTCATAACTCGGGCGCTATACGAGTGCGGTGAATAATTTTGGACAAAATTTCCCATTATATAAAAAAAAAAAAAAGTTTTCACGTTCAACACGTCATAACTCGGGCGCTATATGAGTGCGGTGAATAATTTTGTCCAAAATTTTCAGTATATCAAAAAAAAAAAAAAATTCACGTTCAACACGTCATAACTCGGGCGCTATATGAGTGCGGTGAATAATTTTGGACAAAATTTCCCATTATATAAAAAAAAAAAAAAGTTTTCACGTTCAACACGTCATAACTCGGGCGCTATATGAGTGCGGTGAATAATTTTGGCCAAAATTTCCCATTATATCAAAAAAAAAAAAAAAGTTTTCACGTTCAACACGTCATAACTCGGGCGCTATACGAGTGCGGTGAATAATTTTGGCCACAATTTCCATGTATATATAATAAAAAAAAAAACAAAAGTTTTCACGTTCAACACGTCATAACTCGGGCGCTATATGAGTGCGGTGAATAATTTTGGACAAAATTTCCCAGTATATAAAAAAAAAAAATTTTCACGTGCAACACGTCATAGCTCGGGCTCTTTACGAGTGCGGTGAATAATTTTGGCCAAAATTTAACATTATATAAAAAAAAAAAGTTTTCTCGTTCAACACGTCATAGCTCGGGGTCTTTACGAGTGCGGTGAATAATTTTGGCCAAAATGTCCCTTTATATCAAAAAAAAAAAAAAAATTTTTAACGTTCAACACGTCATAACTCGGGCGCTATACGAGTGCGGTGAATAATTTTGGCCAAAATTTCCCATTATATCAAAAAAAAAACAAAAACCAAAAGTTTTCACGTTCAACACGTAATAACTCGGGTGCTATACGAGTGCGGTGAATAATTTTGGCCAAAATTTAACATTATATAAAAAAAAAAAAAGTTTTCACGTTCAACACGTCATAACTCGGGCGCGATATGAGTGCGGTGAATAATTTTGGCCAAAATTTCCCAGTATATATAAGAAAAAAAAAAAAAAACAAAAGTTTTACGTTCAACACGTCATAACTCGGGCGCTATACGAGTGCGGTGAATAATTTTGGCCAAAATTTCCCAGTATATAAAAAAAAATAAAATTTCATGTTCAACTCGTCATAACTCGGGCGCTAAACGAGTACAACGAATAATTTTGGCCAAAATTTCCCTTTATATAGAAAAATAAACACAAAAGTTTAAACATTCAACACGTCATAACTCGGGCGCTATGCGAGTACGGTGAATAATTTTGGCCAAATTTCCATTATATACAAAAAAAAAAAAAGTTTTCACGTTCAACACTTCAGTATTCGGGCGCTATTCGAGTACGGTGAATAATTTTGGCCAAAATTTCCCATTATATTAAATAAAAATAAGCCAAGAGTTTTCACGTTCAACACGTCATCACTCGGGCGCTATACGAGTACGATGAATAATTTTGTCCAAAATTTCCCATTATATACAAAAAAAAACAAAAGTTTTCACGTTCAACACGTCAAAACTCGGGCACTATATGAGTGCGGTGAATAATTATGGACAAAATTGCCCATTATATAGAAAAAAAAAAAACTCCAAAAGTTTTCACGTTCAACACGTCATAACTCGGGCGCTAAACGAGTACAACGAATAATTTTGGCCAAAATTTCCCTTTATATAGAAAAATAAACACAAAAGTTTAAACATTCAACACGTCATAACTCGGGCGCTATGCGAGTACGGTTAATAATTTTGGCCAAATTTCCCATTATATACAAAAAAAAAAAAAAGTTTTCACGTTCAACACTTCAGTATTCGGGCGCTATTCGAGTACGGTGAATAATTTTGGCCAAAATTTCCCATTATATTAAATAAAAATAAGCCAAGAGTTTTCACGTTCAACACGTCATCACTCGGGCGCTATACGAGTACGATGAATAATTTTGTCCAAAATTTCCCATTATATACAAAAAAAAAACAAAAGTTTTCACGTTCAACACGTCATAACTCGGGCGCTATATGAGTGCGGTGAATAATTTTGTCCAAAACTTCCCATTATATACAAACAAAAATAAACAAAAGTTTTCACGTTCAACTCGTCATAATTCGGGCGCTATACGAGTACAATGAATAATTTTGGCCAAAATTTCCCAATATATAGAAAAATAATTACAAAAGTTTTCACGTTCAACACGTCATAACTCGGGCGCTATGCGAGTACGATGAGTTATTTTGGCCAAAATTTCCCATTATATACAAAAAAATAAAATTTCATGTTCAACTCGTCATAACTCGGGCGCTATACGAGTACAATGAATAATTTTGGCCAATATTTCCCATTATATACAAAAAAAAAACAAAATTTTTCACGTTCAACACGTCATAACTCGATCGCTATATGAGTGCGGTGAATAATTTTGGACAAAATTTCCCATTATATACAAAAAAAAACAAAAGTTTTCACGTTCAACACGTCATAGCTCGATCGCTATATGAGTGCGGTGAATAATTTTGGACAAAATTTCCCATTATATTACAAAAAAAACCAAAAGTTTTCACGTTCAACACGACATAGATCGGATGCTATACTAGTACGTTGGCCAAAATTTTTCATTATATACAAAAAAAAAAAAAAATTTCACGTTCAACACGTCATAACTCGGGCGCTATACGAGTGCGGTGAATAATTTTGTCCAAAATTTCCCATTTTATACAAAAAAAAACAAAAGTTTTCACGTTCAACACGTCAAAACTCGGGCACTATATGAGTGCGGTGAATAATAATGGACAAAATTTCCCATAATATACAAAAAAAAACAAAAGTTTTCACGTTCAACACGTCATAGCTCGATCGCTATATGAGTGCGGTGAATAATTTTGGACAAAATTTCCCATTATATACAAAAAAAAACCAAAAGTTTTCACGTTCAACACGACATAGATCGGATGCTATACTAGTACGTTGGCCAGAATTTCCCATTATATACACAAAAAAACAAAAGTTTTCACGTTCAACACGTCATAACTCGGGCGCTATATGAGTGCGGTGAATAATTATGGACAAAATTGCAGATTATATACAAAAAAAAAAAATCCAAAAGTTTTCACGTTCAACACGTCATAACTCGGGTGCTATGCTGGCCAAAATTTTCCATTATATACAAACAAAAAAAACAAAAGTTTTCACATTCAACACGTCATAACTCGGGCGCTATACGAGTACAACGAATAATTTTGGCCAAAATTTCCTATTATATAGAAAAATAAACACAAAAGTTTAAACATTCAACACGTCATAACTCGGGCGCTATGCGAGTACGTTGAATAATTTTGGCCAAAATTTCCCATTCTATAAAAAAAAAAAAAAAGTTTTCACGTTCAACACGTCAGTATTCGGGCGCTATACGGTGGCCAAAATTTTCCATTATATACAAACAAAAAAAACAAAAGTTTTCACATTCAACACGTCATTACTCGGGCGCTATACGACTACAACGAATAATTTTGGCCAAAATTTCCCTTTATATAGAAAAATAAACACAAAAGTTTAAACATTCAACACGTCATAACTCGGGCGCTATACGAGTACGATGAATAATTTTGTCCAAAATTTCCCATTATACACAAAAAAACAACAAAAGTTTTCACGTTCAACACGTCATAACTCGGGCACTAAACGAGTACAATGAATAATTTTGTCCAAAATTTCCCATTATAAACAAAAAAAAAAAAAAAATTTTTCAAGTTCAACACGTCATAACTCGGGCGCTATATGAGTGCGGTGAATAATTTTGTCCAAAACTTCCCATTATATACAAACAAAAAATAAACAAAAGTTTTCACGTTCAACTCGTCATAATTCGGGCGCTATACGAGTAAAATGAATAATTTTGGCCAAAATTTCCCATTATATAGAAAAATAATTACAAAAGTTTTCACGTTCAACACGTCATAACTCGGGCGCTATGCGAGTACGATGAGTTATTTTGGCCAAAATTTCCCATTATATACAAAAAAATAAAATTTCATGTTCAACTCGTCATAACTGGGGCGCTATACGAGTACGGTGAATAATTTTGGCCAATATTTCCCATTATATACAAAAAAAAAGCAAAAGTTTTCACGTTCAACACGTCATAACTCGATCGCTATATGAGTGCGATGAATAATTTTGTCCAAAATTTCCCATTATATACAAAAAAAAACCAAAAGTTTTCACTGTCAACTCGTCATAACTGGGGCGCTATACGAGTACGGTGAATAATTTTGGCCAATATTTCCCATTATATACAAACAAAAAAAAACAAAAGTTTTCACGTTCAACACGTCATAACTCGATCGCTATATGAGTGCGGTGAATAATTTTGGACAAAATTTCCCATTATATACAAAAAAAAAAACCAAAAGTTTTCACGTTCAACACGCATAGCTCGGATGCTATATTAGTACGGTGGCCAAAATTTTTCATTATATACAAAAAAAAAAAAAAGTTTTCACTGTCAACACGTCATAACTGGGGCGCTATACGAGTACGGTGAATAATTTTGGCCAAAATTTCCCATTATATTAAATTAAAAAAAAGCCAAAAGTTTTCACGTTCAACACGTCATAGCTCGGGCGCTGTACGAGTGGGTTAATAATTTTGGCCAAAATTTCATATTATATACAAACAAAAAAAACAAAAGTTTTCACTCTCAACACGTCATAACTGGGGCGCTATACGAGTACGGTGAATAATTTTGGCCAAAATTTCCCATTATATACAAAAAAAAAACAAAAGTTTTCACGTTCAACACGTTATAACTGGGGCGCTATATAAGTGCGGTGAATACTTTTGGCCAAAATTTCCCATTATTCTAAAAAAAAAAAACCAAAAAATTTCGCGTTCAACACGTCATAGCTCGGGTGCTAAACGAGTACGGTGTATAATTTTGGCCAAAATTTCCCATTATATACAAAAAAGAAAACAAAAGTTTTCGCGTTCAACACGTCATAACTCGGGCGCTATATGAGTGCGGTGAATAATTTTGTCCAAAATTTCCCATTATATACAAAAAAAAAACAAAAGTTTTCACGTTCAACACGTCATTATTCGGGCGCTATTCGAGTACGGTGAATAATTTTTGCCAAAATTTCCCATCATATTAAATAAAAATAAACCAAAAGTTTTCACGTTCAACAAGTCAAAACTCGGGCGCTATACCAGTGCGGTGAATAATTTTGGCCAAAATTGCCCATTATATACAAAAAAAAAAAAACAAAAGTTTTCACGTTCAACACGTCATAACTCGGGCGCTAAACAAGTACGCTGAATAATTTTGGCCAAAATTTCCCATTATATACAAAAAAAAAAAAAACAAAAGTTTTCACGTTCAACACGTCATAACTCGGGCGCTATATGAGTGCGGTGAATAATTTTGTTCAAAATTTCCCATTATATACAAACAAAAAAAACAAAAGTTTTCACGTTCAACACGTCATTATTCGGGCGCTATTCGAGTACGGTGAATAATTTTGGCCCAAATTTCCCATCATATTAAATAAAAATAAACCAAAAGTTTTCACGTTCAACACGTCATAACTCGGGCGCTAAACGAGTACGATGAATAATTTTGTCCAAAATTTCCCAATATAAACAAAAAAAAAATAACAAAAGTTTTCACGTTCAACACGTCATAACTCGGGCGCTATATGAGTGCGGTGAATAATTTTGGACAAAATTTCCCATTATATACAAAAAAAAAAACCAAAAGTTTTCACGTTCAACACGACATAGCTCGGATGCTATATTAGTACGGTGGCCAAAATTTTTCATTATATACAAACAAAAAAAAAAAGTTTTCACGTTCAAGACGTCATAACTCGGGCGCTATACGAGTGCGGTGAATAATTTTGTCCAAAATTTCCCATTATATACAAAAAAAAAAAAACAAAAGTTTTCACGTTCAACACGTCATAACTCGGGCGCTAAACAAGTACGCTGAAAAATTTTGGCCAATATTTCCCATTATATACAAAAAAAAAAAAAACAAAAGTTTTCACGTTCAACACGTCATAACTCGATCGCTATATGAGTGCGGTGAATAATTTTGGACAAAATTTCCCATTATATACAAAAAAAAAAACCAAAAGTTTTCACGTTCAACACGACATAGCTCGGATGCTATATTAGTACGGTGGCCAAAATTTTTCATTATATACAAACAAAAAAAAAAAGTTTTCACGTTCAAGACGTCATAACTCGGGCGCTATACGAGTGCGGTGAATAATTTTGTCCAAAATTTCCCATTATATACAAAAAAAAACAAAAGTTTTCACGTTCAACACGTCATAACTCGGGCGCTATATGAGTGCGGTGAATAATTATGGACAAAATTTCCCATTTTATACCAAAAAAAACAAAAGTTTTCACGTTCAACACGTCATAGCTCGATCGCTATATGAGTGCGGTGAATAATTTTGGACAAAATTTCCCATTATATACAAAAAAAAACCAAATGTTTTCACTGTCAACACGTCATAACTGGGGCGCTATACGAGTACGGTGAATAATTTTGGACAAAATTTCCCATTATATACAAAAAAAAAACCAAAAGTTTTCACGTTCAACACGACATAGCTCGGATGCTATATTAGTACGGTGGCCAAAATTTTTCATTATATACAAAAAAAAAAAAAAATTTTCACGTTCAACACGTCATAACTCGGGCGCTATACGAGTGCGGTGAATAATTTTGTCCAAAATTTCCCATTATATACAAAAAAAAAAAACAAACGTTTTCACGTTCAACACGTCATTATTCGGGCGCTATTCGAGTACGGTGAATAATTTTGGCCCAAATTTCCCATCATATTAAATAAAAATAAACCAAAAGTTTTCACGTTCAACACGTCATAACTCGGGCGCTAAACGAGTACGATGAATAATTTTGTCCAAAATTTCCCAATATAAACAAAAAAAAAAAAACAAAAGTTTTCACGTTCAACACGTCATAACTCGGGCGCTATATGAGTGCGGTGAATAATTTTGTCCAAAATTTCCCATTATATACAAACAAAAAAAACAAAAGTTTTCACGTTCAACACGTCATTATTCGGGCGCTATAAGAGTGCGGTGAATAATTTTGGCCAAAATTGCCCATTATATACAAAAAAAAAAACAAAACTTTTCACGTTCAACACGTCATAACTCGGGCCCTTTATGAGTGCGGTGAATAATTTTGCCCAAAATTCCCCATTATATACAAACAAAAAAAACAAAAGTTTTCACGTTCAACACGTCATTATTCGGGCGCTATACGAGTACGGTGAAAAATTTTGGCCAATATTTCCCATTATATACAAAAAAAAAATAACAAAAGTTTTCACGTTCAACACGTCATAACTCGATCGCTATATGAGTGCGGTGAATAATTTTGGACAAAATTTCCCATTATATACAAAAAAAAAAACCAAAAGTTTTCACGTTCAACACGACATAGCTCGGATGCTATATTAGTACGGTGGCCAAAATTTTTCATTATATACAAACAAAAAAAAAAAGTTTTCACGTTCAAGACGTCATAACTCGGGCGCTATACGAGTGCGGTGAATAATTTTGTCCAAAATTTCCCATTATATACAAAAAAAAACAAAAGTTTTCACGTTCAACACGTCATAACTCGGGCGCTATATGAGTGCGGTGAATAATTATGGACAAAATTTCCCATTTTATACCAAAAAAAAGAAAAGTTTTCACGTTCAACACGTCATAGCTCGATCGCTATATGAGTGCGGTGAATAATTTTGGACAAAATTTCCCATTATATACAAAAAAAAAAACCAAAAGTTTTCACGTTCAACACGTCATAGCTCGGGCGCTATACTAGTACAGTGGCCAAAATTTCCCATTGTATACAAAAAAATAAAAATTTCATGAACAACACGTCATAACTCGGGCGCTATACGAGTGCGGTGAATAATTTTTAACAAAATTTCCCATTATATACAAACAAAAATAAGCAAAAGTTTTTACGTTCAACACGTCATAATTCGGGCGCTATTCGAGTACGGTGAATAATTTTGGCCAAAATTTCCCATTATATTAAATAAAAAAAAAAAACAAAAAGTTTTCACGTTCAACACGTCATAGCTCGGGCGCTATACGAGTACGGTGAATAATTTTGTCCAAAATTTCCCATTATATACAAAAAAAAAAAACAAACGTTTTCACGTTAAACACGTCATAGCTCGATCGCCATATGAGTGCGGTGAATAATTTTGGACAAAATTTCCCATTATATACAAAAAAAAAAACAAAACTTTTCACGTTCAACACGTCATAACTCGGGCCCTTTATGAGTGCGGTGAATAATTTTGTCCAAAATTTCCCATTATATACAAACAAAAAAAACAAAAGTTTTCACGTTCAACACGTCATTATTCGGGCGCTATACGAGTACGGTGAAAAATTTTGGCCAATATTTCCCATTATATACAAAAAAAAAAAAACAAAAGTTTTCACGTTCAACACGTCATAACTCGATCGCTATATGAGTGCGGTGAATAATTTTGGACAAAATTTCCCATTATATACAAAAAAAAAAACCAAAAGTTTTCACGTTCAACACGACATAGCTCGGATGCTATATTAGTACGGTGGCCAAAATTTTTCATTATATACAAACAAAAAAAAAAAGTTTTCACGTTCAAGACGTCATAACTCGGGCGCTATACGAGTGCGGTGAATAATTTTGTCCAAAATTTCCCATTATATACAAAAAAAAACAAAAGTTTTCACGTTCAACACGTCATAACTCGGGCGCTATATGAGTGCGGTGAATAATTATGGACAAAATTTCCCATTTTATACCAAAAAAAACAAAAGTTTTCACGTTCAACACGTCATAGCTCGATCGCTATATGAGTGCGGTGAATAATTTTGGACAAAATTTCCCATTATATACAAAAAAAAAAACCAAAAGTTTTCACGTTCAACACGTCATAGCTCGGGCGCTATACTAGTACAGTGGCCAAAATTTCCCATTGTATACAAAAAAATAAAAATTTCATGAACAACACGTCATAACTCGGGCGCTATACGAGTGCGGTGAATAATTTTTAACAAAATTTCCCATTATATACAAACAAAAATAAGCAAAAGTTTTTACGTTCAACACGTCATAATTCGGGCGCTATTCGAGTACGGTGAATAATTTTGGCCAAAATTTCCCATTATATTAAATAAAAAAAAAAAAACAAAAAGTTTTCACGTTCAACACGTCATAGCTCGGGCGCTATACAAGTACGGTGAATAATTTTGTCCAAAATTTCCCATTATATACAAAAAAAAAAAACAAACGTTTTCACGTTAAACACGTCATAGCTCGATCGCCATATGAGTGCGGTGAATAATTTTGGACAAAATTTCCCATTATATACAAAAAAAAAAACCAAAAGTTTTCACGTTCAACACGTCATAGCTCGGGCGCTATACTAGTACAGTGGCCAAAATTTCCCATTGTATACAAAAAAATAAAAATTTCATGAACAACACGTCATAACTCGGGCGCTATACGAGTGCGGTGAATAATTTTTAACAAAATTTCCCATTATATACAAACAAAAATAAGCAAAAGTTTTTACGTTCAACACGTCATAATTCGGGCGCTATTCGAGTACGGTGAATAATTTTGGCCAAAATTTCCCATTATATTAAATAAAAAAAAAAAAAACAAAAAGTTTTCACGTTCAACACGTCATAGCTCGGGCGCTAAACGAGTACGATGAATAATTTTGTCCAAAATTTCCCAATATAAACAAAAAAAAAAAACAAAAGTTTTCACGTTCAACACGTCATAACTCGGGCGCTATTCGAGTACGGTGAATAATTTTGGCCCAAATTTCCCATCATATTAAATAAAAATAAACCAAAAGTTTTCACGTTCAACACGTCATAACTCGGGCGCTAAACGAGTACGATGAATAATTTTGTCCAAAATTTCCCAATATAAACAAAAAAAAAAAAACAAAAGTTTTCACGTTCAACACGTCATAACTCGGGCGCTATATGAGTGCGGTGAATAATTTTGTCCAAAATTTCCCATTATATACAAACAAAAAAAACAAAAGTTTTCACGTTCAACACGTCATTATTCGGGCGCTATAAGAGTGCGGTGAATAATTTTGGCCAAAATTGCCCATTATATACAAAAAAAAAAACAAAACTTTTCACGTTCAACACGTCATAACTCGGGCCCTTTATGAGTGCGGTGAATAATTTTGCCCAAAATTCCCCATTATATACAAACAAAAAAAACAAAAGTTTTCACGTTCAACACGTCATTATTCGGGCGCTATACGAGTACGGTGAAAAATTTTGGCCAATATTTCCCATTATATACAAAAAAAAAATAACAAAAGTTTTCACGTTCAACACGTCATAACTCGATCGCTATATGAGTGCGGTGAATAATTTTGGACAAAATTTCCCATTATATACAAAAAAAAAAACCAAAAGTTTTCACGTTCAACACGACATAGCTCGGATGCTATATTAGTACGGTGGCCAAAATTTTTCATTATATACAAACAAAAAAAAAAAGTTTTCACGTTCAAGACGTCATAACTCGGGCGCTATACGAGTGCGGTGAATAATTTTGTCCAAAATTTCCCATTATATACAAAAAAAAACAAAAGTTTTCACGTTCAACACGTCATAACTCGGGCGCTATATGAGTGCGGTGAATAATTATGGACAAAATTTCCCATTTTATACCAAAAAAAAGAAAAGTTTTCACGTTCAACACGTCATAGCTCGATCGCTATATGAGTGCGGTGAATAATTTTGGACAAAATTTCCCATTATATACAAAAAAAAAAACCAAAAGTTTTCACGTTCAACACGTCATAGCTCGGGCGCTATACTAGTACAGTGGCCAAAATTTCCCATTGTATACAAAAAAATAAAAATTTCATGAACAACACGTCATAACTCGGGCGCTATACGAGTGCGGTGAATAATTTTTAACAAAATTTCCCATTATATACAAACAAAAATAAGCAAAAGTTTTTACGTTCAACACGTCATAATTCGGGCGCTATTCGAGTACGGTGAATAATTTTGGCCAAAATTTCCCATTATATTAAATAAAAAAAAAAAAACAAAAAGTTTTCACGTTCAACACGTCATAGCTCGGGCGCTATACGAGTACGGTGAATAATTTTGTCCAAAATTTCCCATTATATACAAAAAAAAAAAACAAACGTTTTCACGTTAAACACGTCATAGCTCGATCGCCATATGAGTGCGGTGAATAATTTTGGACAAAATTTCCCATTATATACAAAAAAAAAAACCAAAAGTTTTCACGTTCAACACGTCATAGCTCGGGCGCTATACTGGTACAGTGGCCAAAATTTCCCATTGTATACAAAAAAATAAAAATTTCATGAACAACACGTCATAACTCGGGCGCTATACGAGTGCGGTGAATAATTTTTAACAAAATTTCCCATTATATACAAACAAAAATAAGCAAAAGTTTTTACGTTCAACACGTCATAATTCGGGCGCTATTCGAGTACGGTGAATAATTTTGGCCAAAATTTCCCATTATATTAAATAAAAAAAAAAAAACAAAAAGTTTTCACGTTCAACACGTCATAGCTCGGGCGCTAAACGAGTACGATGAATAATTTTGTCCAAAATTTCCCAATATAAACAAAAAAAAAAAAACAAAAGTTTTCACGTTCAACACGTCATAACTCGGGCGCTATATGAGTGCGGTGAATAATTTTGGCCCAAATTTCCCATCATATTAAATAAAAATAAACCAAAAGTTTTCACGTTCAACACGTCATAACTCGGGCGCTAAACGAGTACGATGAATAATTTTGTCCAAAATTTCCCAATATAAACAAAAAAAAAAAAACAAAAGTTTTCACGTTCAACACGTCATAACTCGGGCGCTATATGAGTGCGGTGAATAATTTTGTCCAAAATTTCCCATTATATACAAACAAAAAAAACAAAAGTTTTCACGTTCAACACGTCATTATTCTGGCGCTATAAGAGTGCGGTGAATAATTTTGGCCAAAATTGCCCATTATATACAAAAAAAAAAAAAAAACTTTTCACGTTCAACACGTCATAACTCGGGCCCTTTATGAGTGCGGTGAATAATTTTGTCCAAAATTTCCCATTATATACAAACAAAAAAAACAAAAGTTTTCACGTTCAACACGTCATTATTCGGGCGCTATACGAGTACGGTGAAAAATTTTGGCCAATATTTCCCATTATATACAAAAAAAAAAAAACAAAAGTTTTCACGTTCAACACGTCATAACTCGATCGCTATATGAGTGCGGTGAATAATTTTGGACAAAATTTCCCATTATATACAAAAAAAAAAAACCAAAAGTTTTCACGTTCAACACGACATAGCTCGTATGCTATATTAGTACGGTGGCCAAAATTTTTCATTATATACAAACAAAAAAAAAAAGTTTTCACGTTCAAGACGTCATAACTCGGGCGCTATACGAGTGCGGTGAATAATTTTGTCCAAAATTTCCCATTATATACAAAAAAAAACAAAAGTTTTCACGTTCAACACGTCATAACTCGGGCGCTATATGAGTGCGGTGAATAATTATGGACAAAATTTCCCATTTTATACCAAAAAAAACAAAAGTTTTCACGTTCAACACGTCATAGCTCGATCGCTATATGAGTGCGGTGAATAATTTTGGACAAAATTTCCCATTATATACAAAAAAAAACCAAATGTTTTCACTGTCAACACGTCATAACTGGGGCGCTATACGAGTACGGTGAATAATTTTGGACAAAATTTCCCATTATATACAAAAAAAAAACCAAAAGTTTTCACGTTCAACACGACATAGCTCGGATGCTATATTAGTACGGTGGCCAAAATTTTTCATTATATACAAAAAAAAAAAAAAGTTTTCACGTTCAACACGTCATAACTCGGGCGCTATACGAGTGCGGTGAATAATTTTGTCCAAAATTTCCCATTATATACAAAAAAAAAAAACAAACGTTTTCACGTTAAACACGTCATAGCTCGATCGCCATATGAGTGCGGTGAATAATTTTGGACAAAATTTCCCGTTATATACAAAAAAAAAAACCAAAAGTTTTCACGTTCAACACGTCATAGCTCGGGCGCTATACTAGTATAGTGGCCAAAATTTCCCATTGTATACAAAAAAATAAAAATTTCATGAACAACACGTCATAACTCGGGCGCTATACGAGTGCGGTGAATAATTTTTAACAAAATTTCCCATTATATACAAACAAAAATAAGCAAAAGTTTTTACGTTCAACACGTCATAATTCGGGCGCTATTCGAGTACGGTGAATAATTTTGGCCAAAATTTCCCATTATATTAAATAAAAAAAAAAAAACAAAAAGTTTTCACGTTCAACACGTCATAGCTCGGGCGCTATACGAGTACGGTGAATAATTTTGGCCAAAATTTCCCATTATATACAAAAAAAAAAAATAAAATTTTCACGTTCAACACGTTATAACTCGGGCGCTATATGAGTGCGGTGAATAATTTTGTCCAAAATTTTCCATTATATACAAACAAAAAAAACAAAAGTTTTCACTGTCAACACGTCATAACTGGGGCGCTATACGAGTACGGTGAATAATTTTGGCCAAAATTTCCCATTATATTAAATAAAAAAAAAAACCAAAAGTTTTCACGTTCAACACGTCATAGCTCGGGCGCTGTACGAGTGGGTTAATAATTTTGGCCAAAATTTCATATTTTATACAAACAAAAAAAACAAAAGTTTTCACTATCAACACGTCATAACTGGGGCGCTATACGAGTACGGTGAATAATTTTGGCCAAAATTTCCCATTATATTAAATAAAAACAAGTAAGAACGTTGCAGTCAGGCTCACCCGACTGCGATATACTCTGTTTTCTGTTTACTGGGGCGGGGGTGGGCGTGTCAAAATTTTTTTCTCCAAACTATCGATGAGATCAAAAGTATTCATACTGCAAAATTTGGGGTTTCTAGCTATAAGGGTGTGGGAGATACAGATTTTGCTCATTTGCAGGGGCGGTAGTGGGCGTGGCATTTTTTTTTTTTACAGATCGGTCGAGAATGTCTTCAGTAGTCTTCATGCCAAATTTGGTGACTCTAGTTGCAAAACTGCAGAAGATATAGATTTTTGCGGTTTGTGGGGGAAGGGGTGGGGGTGGGGGGGAAATCTTGACACTTTGTCTGCCTATGGTATATACCAACATGTACACCAAGTTTGGTTGCTCTAGCTTCAAAACTGTGGAAAAAACCTGCGTTCATACGGACAGACGGACAGACGGACGGACAGACGGACAGACGGACATTTCACAAACCCAATATACTCTTTTTTTCCATTTTGGAAAACAGAGTATAAAAAACAAAAATTTTCACGTTCAACACGTTATAACTGGGGCGCTATATAAGTGCGGTGAATACTTTTGGCCAAAATTTCCCATTATTCTAAAAAAAAAAAAACCAGAAAATTTCGCGTTCAACACGTCATAGCTCGGGTGCTAAACGAGTACGGTGTATAATTTTGGCCAAAATTTCCCATTATATACAAAAAAGAAAACAAAAGTTTTCGCGTTCAACACGTCATAACTCGGGCGCTATATGAGTGCGGTGAATAATTTTGTCCAAAATTTCCCATTATATACAAAAAAAAACAAAAGTTTTCACGTTCAACACGTCATTATTCGGGCGCTATTCGAGTACGGTGAATAATTTTGGCCAAAGTTTCCCATTATATTAAATAAAAATAAGCCAAAAGTTTTCACGTTCAACACGTCATAACTCGGGAGCTTTACGAGTACGATGAATAATTTTGGCCAAAATTTCCCATTATATACAAAAAAAAAAAACAAAAGTTTTCACGTTCAACACGTCATAACTCGGGCGCTATATGAGTGCGGTGAATAATTTTGTTCAAAATTTCCCATTATATACAAACAAAAAAAACAAAAGTTTTCACGTTCAACACGTCATTATTCGGGCGCTATTCGAGTACGGCGAATAATTTTGGCCCAAATTTCCCATCATATTAAATAAAAATAAACCAAAAGTTTTCACGTTCAACACGTCATAACTCGGGCGCTAAACGAGTACGATGAATAATTTTGTCCAAAATTTCCCAATATAAACAAAAAAAAAAAAACAAAAGTTTTCACGTTCAACACGTCATAACTCGGGCGCTATATGAGTGCGGTGAATAATTTTGTCCAAAATTTCCCATTATATACAAACAAAAAAAACAAAAGTTTTCACGTTCAACACGTCATTATTCGGGCGCTATAAGAGTGCGGTGAATAATTTTGGCCAAAATTGCCCATTATATACAAAAAAAAAAAAAAACTTTTCACGTTCAACACGTCATAACTCGGGCCCTTTATGAGTGCGGTGAATAATTTTGTCCAAAATTTCCCATTATATACAAACAAAAAAAACAAAAGTTTTCACGTTCAACACGTCATTATTCGGGCGCTATACGAGTACGGTGAATAATTTTGGCCAATATTTCCCATTATATACAAAAAAAAAAAACAAAAGTTTTCACGTTCAATACGTCATAACTCGATCGCTATATGAGTGCGGTGAATAATTTTGGACAAAATTTCCCATTATATACAAAAAAAAAAACCAAAAGTTTTCACGTTCAACACGACATAGCTCGGATGCTATATTAGTACGGTGGCCAAAATTTTTCATTATATACAAAAAAAAAAAAAAAAGTTTTCACGTTCAAGACGTCATAACTCGGGCGCTATACGAGTGCGGTGAATAATTTTGTCCAAAATTTCCCATTATATACAAAAAAAAAACAAAAGTTTTCACGTTCAACACGTCATAACTGGGGCGCTATATGAGTGCGGTGAATAATTATGGACAAAATTTCCCATTTTATACCAAAAAAAACAAAAGTTTTCACGTTCAACACGTCATAGCTCGATCGCTATATGAGTGCGGTGAATAATTTTGGACAAAATTTCCCATTATATACAAAAAAAAACCAAAAGTTTTCACTGTCAACACGTCATAACTGGGGCGCTATACGAGTACGGTGAATAATTTTGGCCAATATTTCCTATTATATACAAAAAAAAAAAAACAAAATTTTTCACGTTCAACACGTCATAACTCGATCGCTATATGAGTGCGGTGAATAATTTTGGACAAAATTTCCCATTATATACAAAAAAAAAACCAAAAGTTTTCACGTTCAACACGACATAGCTCGGATGCTATATTAGTACGGTGGCCAAAATTTTTCATTATATACAAAAAAAAAAAAAAGTTTTCACGTTCAACACGTCATAACTCGGGCGCTATACGAGTGCGGCGAATAATTTTGTCCAAAATTTCCCATTATATACAAAAAAAAAAAACCAAACGTTTTCACGTTCAACACGTCATAGCTCGGTCGCCATATGAGTGCGGTGAATAATTTTGGACAAAATTTCCCATTATATACAAACAAAAAAAAACAAAAGTTTTCACGTTCAACACGTCATAACTCGATCGCTATATGAGTGCGGTGAATAATTTTGGACAAAATTTCCCATTATATACAAAAAAAAAAACCAAAAGTTTTCACGTTCAACACGACATAGCTCGGATGCTATATTAGTACGGTGGCCAAAATTTTTCATTATATACAAAAAAAAAAAAAAGTTTTCACTTTCAACACGTCATAACTCGGGCGCTATACGAGTGCGGTGAATAATTTTGGACAAAATTTCCCATTATATACAAAAAAAAAACCAAAAGTTTTCACGTTCAACACGTCATAGCTCGGGCGCTATACTAGTACGGTGGCCAAAATTTCCCATTGTATACAAAAAAATAAAAATTTCATGAACAACACGTCATAACTCGGGCGCTATACGAGTGCGGTGAATAATTTTTAACAAAATTTCCCATTATATACAAACAAAAATAAGCAAAAGTTTTTACGTTCAACACGTCATAATTCGGGCGCTATTCGATTACGGTGAATAATTTTGGCCAAAATTTCCCATTATATTAAATAAAAAAAAAAAAACAAAAAGTTTTCACGTTCAACACGTCATAGCTCGGGCGCTAAACGAGTACGGTGAATAATTTTGGCCAAAATTTCCCATTATATACAAAAAAAAAAAATAAAATTTTCACGTTCAACACGTTATAACTCGGGCGCTATATGAGTGCGGTGAATAATTTTGTCCAAAATTTTCCATTATATACAAACAAAAAAAACAAAAGTTTTCACTGTCAACACGTCATAACTGGGGCGCTATACGAGTACCGTGAATAATTTTGGCCAAAATTTCCCATTATATTAAATAAAAAAAAAAACCAAAACTTTTCACGTTCAACACGTCATAGCTCGGGCGCTGTACGAGTGGGTTAATAATTTTGGCCAAAATTTCATATTTTATACAAACAAAAAAAACAAAAGTTTTCACTATCAACACGTCATAACTGGGGCGCTATACGAGTACGGTGAATAATTTTGGCCAAAATTTCCCATAATATTAAATAAAAAAAAACAAAAATTTTCACGTTCAACACGTTATAACTGGGGCGCTATATAAGTGCGGTGAATACTTTTGGCCAAAATTTCCCATTATTCTAAAAAAAAAAAAACCAAAAAATTTCGCGTTCAACACGTCATAGCTCGGGTGCTAAACGAGTACGGTGTATAATTTTGGCCAAAATTTCCCATTATATACAAAAAAGAAAACAAAAGTTTTCGCGTTCAACACGTCATAACTCGGGCGCTATATGAGTGCGGTGAATAATTTTGTCCAAAATTTCCCATTATATACAAAAAAAAAACAAAAGTTTTCACGTTCAACACGTCATTATTCGGGCGCTATTCGAGGTACGGTGAATAATTTTGGCCAAAATTGCCCATTATATACAAAAAAAAAAAAACAAAAGTTTTCACGTTCAACACGTCATAACTCGGGCGCTAAACAAGTACGCTGAATAATTTTGGCCAAAATTTCCCATTATATACAAAAAAAAAAAACAAAAGTTTTCACGTTCAACACGTCATAACTCGGGCGCTATATGAGTGCGGTGAATAATTTTGTTCAAAATTTCCCATTATATACAAACAAAAAAAAACAAAAGTTTTCACGTTCAACACGTCATTATTCGGGCGCTATTCGAGGTACGGTGAATAATTTTTGCCAAAATTTCCCATCATATTAAATAAAAATAAACCAAAAGTTTTCACGTTCAACAAGTCATAACTCGGGCGCTATACCAGTGCGGTGAATAATTTTGGCCAACATTGCCCATTATATACAAAAAAAAAAACAAAAGTTTTCACGTTCAACACGTCATAACTCGGGCGCTATATGAGTGCGGTGAATAATTTTGTTCAAAATTTCCCATTATATACAAACAAAAAAAACAAAAGTTTTCACGTTCAACACGTCATTATTCGGGCGCTATTCGAGTACGGTGAATAATTTTGGCCAAAATTTCCCATTATATTAAATAAAAATAAACCAAAAGTTTTCACGTTCAACACGTCATAACTCGGGCGCTAAACGAGTACGCTGAATAATTTTGGCCAAAATTTCCCATTATATACACAAAAAAAAAACAAAAGTTTTCACATTCAACACGTCATAACTCGGGCGCTATATGAGTACGGTGAATAATTTTGTTCAAAATTTCCCATTATATACAAACAAAAAAAACAAAAGTTTTCACGTTCAACACGTCATTATTCGGGCGCTATAAGAGTGCGGTGAATAATTTTGGCCAAAATTGCCCATTATATACAAAAAAAAAAAACAAAAGTTTTCACGTTCAACACGTGATAACTCGGGCCCTTTATGAGTGCGGTGAATAATTTTGTCCAAAATTTCCCATTATATACAAACAAAAAAAACAAAAGTTTTCACGTTCAACACGTCATTATTCGGGCGCTATAAGAGTGCGGTGAATAATTTTGGCCAAAATTTCCCATTATATACAAAAAAAAAAAAAGTTTTCACGTTCAACACGTCATAACTCGGGCGCTATATGAGTGCGGTGAATAATTTTGTCCAAAATTTCCCATTATATACAAACGAAAAAAACAAAAGTTTTCACGTTCAACACGTCATTATTCGGGCGCTATTCGAGTACGGTGTATAATTTTGACCAAAATTTCCCATTATATACAAACAAAAAAAACAAAAGTTTTCACGTTCAACACGTCATAGCTCGGGTGCTATACTAGTACGGTGGCCAAAATTTTCCATCATATTAAATAAAAATAAACCAAAAAATTTCACGTTCAACACGTCATAACTCGGGCGCTAAACGAGTACGATAAATAATTATGGCCAAAATTTCCCATTATATACAAAAAAAAAAAACAAAAGTTTTCACGTTCAACACGTCATAACTCGGGCGCTATATGAGTGCGGTGAATAATTTTGTCCAAAATTTCCCATTATATACAAACGAAAAAAACAAAAGTTTTCACGTTCAACACGTCATTATTCGGGCGCTATTCGAGTACGGTGTATAATTTTGACCAAAATTTCCCATTATATACAAAAAAAAAAAACAAAAGTTTTCACGTTCAACACGTCATAACTCGGGCCCTATATGAGTGCGGTGAATAATTTTGTCCATAATTTCCCATTATATACAAACAAAAAAAACAAAAGTTTTCACGTTCAACACGTCATAACTCGGGCGCTATACGAGTGCGGTGAATAATTTTGGCCAAAATTTCCCATTATATTAAATAAAAAAAAACCAAAAGTTTTCACGTTTAACACGTCATTATTCGGGCGCTATTCGAGTACGGTGTATAATTTTGACCAAAATTTCCCATTATATACAAACAAAAAAAAACAAAAGTTTTCACGTTCAACACGTCATTATTCGGGCGCTATTCGAGTACGCTGAATAATTTTGGCCAAAATTTCCCATCATATTAAATAAAAATAAACCAAAAAATTTCACGTTCAACACGTCATAACTCGGGCGCTATTCGAGTACGCTGAATAATTATGGCCAAAATTTCCCATTATATACAAAAAAAAAAAACAAAAGTTTTCACGTTCAACACGTCATAACTCGGGCGCTATATGAGTGCGGTGAATAATTTTGTCCAAAATTTCCCATTATATACAAACGAAAAAAACAAAAGTTTTCACGTTCAACACGTCATTATTCGGGCGCTATTCGAGTACGGTGTATAATTTTGACCAAAATTTCCCATTATATACAAAAAAAAAAAACAAAAGTTTTCACGTTCAACACGTCATAACTCGGGCCCTATATGAGTGCGGTGAATAATTTTGTCCATAATTTCCCATTATATACAAACAAAAAAAACAAAAGTTTTCACGTTCAACACGTCATAACTCGGGCGCTATATGAGTGCGGTGAATAATTTTGTCCAAAATTTCCCATTATATACAAACGAAAAAAACAAAAGTTTTCACGTTCAACACGTCATTATTCGGGCGCTATTCGAGTACGGTGTATAATTTTGACCAAAATTTCCCATTATATACAAAAAAATAAACCAAAAAATTTCACGTTCAACACGTCATAACTCGGGCGCTAAACGAGTACGATGAATAATTATGGCCAAAATTTCCCATTATATACAAAAAAAAAAAACAAAAGTTTTCACGTTCAACACGTCATAACTCGGGCGCTATATGAGTGCGGTGAATAATTTTGTCCAAAATTTCCCATTATATACAAACGAAAAAAACAAAAGTTTTTACGTTCAACACGTCATTATTCGGGCGCTATTCGAGTACGGTGTATAATTTTGACCAAAATTTCCCATTATATACAAAAAAAAAAAAAAAAACAAAAGTTTTCACGTTCAACACGTCATAGCTCGGGTGCTATACTAGTACGGTGGCCAAAATTTTCCATTATATACAAAAAAAAAAAAAAAAAAGTTTTCACATTCAACACGTCATAACTCGGGCGCTTAACGAGTACGATGAATAATTTTGTTTAAAATTTCCCATTATATACAAAAAAAAAAAAAAGTTTTCACGTTCAACACGTCATTATTCGGGCGCTATTCGAGTACGCTGAATAATTTTGGCCAAAATTTCCCATCATATTAAATAAAAATAAACCAAAAAATTTCACGTTCAACACGTCATAGCTCGGGCGCTAAACGAGTACGATGAATAATTATGGCCAAAATTTCCCATAATATACAAAAAAAAAACAAAAGTTTTCACGTTCAACACGTCATTACTCGGGCCCTATATGAGTGCGGTGAATAATTTTGTCCAAAATTTCCCATTATATACAAACAAAAACAACAAAAGTTTTCACGTTCAACACGTCATTATTCGGGCGCTATTCGAGTACGCTGAATAATTTTGGCCAAAATTTCCCATCATATTAAATAAAAATAAACCAAAAAATTTCACGTTCAACACGTCATAGCTCGGGCGCTAAACGAGTACGATGAATAATTATGGCCAAAATTTCCCATTATATACAAAAAAAAAAAACAAAAGTTTTCACGTTCAACACGTCATAACTCGGGCGCTATATGAGTGCGGTGAATAATTTTGTCCAAAATTTCCCATTATATACAAACAAAAAAAACAAAAGTTTTCACGTTCAACACGTCATTATTCGGGCGCTATTCGAGTACGCTGAATAATTTTGGCCAAAATTTCCCATCATATTAAATAAAAATAAACCAAAAAATTTCACGTTCAACACGTCATAGCTCGGGCGCTAAACGAGTACGATGAATAATTATGGCCAAAATTTCCCATAATATACAAAAAAAAAAAACAAAAGTTTTCACGTTCAACACGTCATAACTCGGGCCCTATATGAGTGCAGTGAATAATTTTGTCCATAATTTCCCATTATATACAAACAAAAAAAACAAAAGTTTTCACGTTCAACACGTCATAACTCGGGCGCTATACGAGCGCGGTGAATAATTTTGGCCAAAATTTCCCATTATATTAAATAAAAAAAAACCAAAAAATTTCACGTTCAACACGTCATAACTCGGGCGCTAAACGAGTACAATGAATAATTATGGCCAAAATTTCCCATTATATACAAAAAAAAAAACAAAAGTTTTCACGTTCAACACGTCATTATTCGGGCGCTATTCGAGTGCGGTGAATAATTTTGGCCAAAATTTCCCATCATTTTAAATAAAAATAAACCAAAAAATTTCACGTTCAACACGTCATAACTCGGGCGCTAAACGAGTACGATGAATAATTATGGCCAAAATTTCCCATTTTATACAAAAAAAAAAACAAAAGTTTTCACGTTCAACACATCATAACTCGGGCGCTATATGAGTGCGGTGAATAATTTTGTCCAAAATTTCCCATTATATACAAAAGAAAAAAACAAAAGTTTTCACGTTCAACACGTCATTATTCGGGCGCTATTCGAGTACGGTGTATAATTTTGACCAAAATTTCCCATTATATACAAAAAAAAAAAAAAAAACAAAAGTTTTCACGTTCAACACGTCATAGCTCGGGTGCTATACTAGTACGGTGGCCAAAATTTTCCATTATATACAAAAAAAAAAAAAAAAAGTTTTCACATTCAACACGTCATAACTCGGGCGCTTAACGAGTACGATGAATAATTTTGTTTAAAATTTCCCATTATATACAAAAAAAAAAAAAAGTTTTCACGTTCAACACGTCATTATTCGGGCGCTATTCGAGTACGCTGAATAATTTTGGCCAAAATTTCCCATCATATTAAATAAAAATAAACCAAAAAATTTCACGTTCAACACGGCATAGCTCGGGCGCTAAACGAGTACGATGAATAATTATGGCCAAAATTTCCCATAATATACAAAAAAAAAAACAAAAGTTTTCACGTTCAACACGTCATTACTCGGGCCCTATATGAGTGCGGTGAATAATTTTGTCCAAAATTTCCCATTATATACAAACAAAAACAACAAAAGTTTTCACGTTCAACACGTCATTATTCGGGCGCTATTCGAGTACGCTGAATAATTTTGGCCAAAATTTCCCATCATATTAAATAAAAATAAACCAAAAAATTTCACGTTCAACACGTCATAGCTCGGGCGCTAAACGAGTACGATGAATAATTATGGCCAAAATTTCCCATAATATACAAAAAAAAAAAAACAAAAGTTTTCACGTTCAACACGTCATAACTCGGGCGCTATATGAGTGCGGTGAATAATTTTGTCCAAAATTTCCCATTATATACAAACAAAAAAAACAAAAGTTTTCACGTTCAACACGTCATTATTCGGGCGCTATTCGAGTACGCTGAATAATTTTGGCCAAAATTTCCCATCATATTAAATAAAAATAAACCAAAAAATTTCACGTTCAACACGTCATAGCTCGGGCGCTAAACGAGTACGATGAATAATTATGGCCAAAATTTCCCATAATATACAAAAAAAAAAAACAAAAGTTTTCACGTTCAACACGTCATAACTCGGGCCCTATATGAGTGCAGTGAATAATTTTGTCCATAATTTTCCATTATATACAAACAAAAAAAACAAAAGTTTTCACGTTCAACACGTCATAACTCGGGCGCTAAACGAGTACGATAAATAATTATGGCCAAAATTTCCCATTATATACAAAAAAAAAAAACAAAAGTTTTCACGTTCAACACGTCATAACTCGGGCGCTATATGAGTGCGGTGAATAATTTTGTCCAAAATTTCCCATTATATACAAACGAAAAAAACAAAAGTTTTCACGTTCAACACGTCATTATTCGGGCGCTATTCGAGTACGGTGTATAATTTTGACCAAAATTTCCCATTATATACAAAAAAAAAAAACAAAAGTTTTCACGTTCAACACGTCATAGCTCGGGCCCTATATGAGTGCGGTGAATAATTTTGTCCATAATTTCCCATTATATACAAACAAAAAAAACAAAAGTTTTCACGTTCAACACGTCATAACTCGGGCGCTATACGAGTGCGGTGAATAATTTTGGCCAAAATTTCCCATTATATTAAATAAAAAAAAACCAAAAGTTTTCACGTTTAACACGTCATTATTCGGGCGCTATTCGAGTACGGTGTATAATTTTGACCAAAATTTCCCATTATATACAAACAAAAAAAAACAAAAGTTTTCACGTTCAACACGTCATTATTCGGGCGCTATTCGAGTACGCTGAATAATTTTGGCCAAAATTTCCCATCATATTAAATAAAAATAAACCAAAAAATTTCACGTTCAACACGTCATAACTCGGGCGCTAAACGAGTACGATGAAAAATTATGGCCAAAATTTCCCATTATATACAAAAAAAAAAAACAAAAGTTTTCACGTTCAACACGTCATAACTCGGGCGCTATATGAGTGCGGTGAATAATTTTGTCCAAAATTTCCCATTATATACAAACGAAAAAAACAAAAGGTTTCACGTTCAACACGTCATTATTCGGGCGCTATTCGAGTACGGTGTATAATTTTGACCAAAATTTCCCATTATATACAAAAAAAAAAAACAAAAGTTTTCACGTTCAACACGTCATAACTCGGGCCCTATATGAGTGCGGTGAATAATTTTGTCCATAATTTCCCATTATATACAAACAAAAAAAACAAAAGTTTTCACGTTCAACACGTCATAACTCGGGCGCTATACGAGTGCGGTGAATAATTTTGGCCAAAATTTCCCATTATATTAAATAAAAAAAAACCAAAAGTTTTCACGTTTAACACGTCATTATTCGGGCGCTATTCGAGTACGGTGTATAATTTTGACCAAAATTTCCCATTATATACAAAAAAATAAACCAAAAAATTTCACGTTCAACACGTCATAACTCGGGCGCTAAACGAGTACGATGAATAATTATGGCCAAAATTTCCCATTATATACAAAAAAAAAAAACAAAAGTTTTCACGTTCAACACGTCATAACTCGGGCGCTATATGAGTGCGGTGAATAATTTTGTCCAAAATTTCCCATTATATACAAACGAAAAAAACAAAAGTTTTTACGTTCAACACGTCATTATTCGGGCGCTATTCGAGTACGGTGTATAATTTTGACCAAAATTTCCCATTATATACAAAAAAAAAAAAAAAAACAAAAGTTTTCACGTTCAACACGTCATAGCTCGGGTGCTATACTAGTACGGTGGCCAAAATTTTCCATTATATACAAAAAAAAAAAAAAAAAAGTTTTCACATTCAACACGTCATAACTCGGGCGCTTAACGAGTACGATGAATAATTTTGTTTAAAATTTCCCATTATATACAAAAAAAAAAAAAAGTTTTCACGTTCAACACGTCATTATTCGGGCGCTATTCGAGTACGCTGAATAATTTTGGCCAAAATTTCCCATCATATTAAATAAAAATAAACCAAAAAATTTCACGTTCAACACGTCATAGCTCGGGCGCTAAACGAGTACGATGAATAATTATGGCCAAAATTTCCCATAATATACAAAAAAAAAACAAAAGTTTTCACGTTCAACACGTCATTACTCGGGCCCTATATGAGTGCGGTGAATAATTTTGTCCAAAATTTCCCATTATATACAAACAAAAACAACAAAAGTTTTCACGTTCAACACGTCATTATTCGGGCGCTATTCGAGTACGCTGAATAATTTTGCCCAAAATTTCCCATCATATTAAATAAAAATAAACCAAAAAATTTCACGTTCAACACGTCATAGCTCGGGCGCTAAACGAGTACGATGAATAATTATGGCCAAAATTTCCCATTATATACAAAAAAAAAAAACAAAAGTTTTCACGTTCAACACGTCATAACTCGGGCGCTATATGAGTGCGGTGAATAATTTTGTCCAAAATTTCCCATTATATAGAAACAAAAAAAACAAAAGTTTTCACGTTCAACACGTCATTATTCGGGCGCTATTCGAGTACGCTGAATAATTTTGGCCAAAATTTCCAATCATATTAAATAAAAATAAACCAAAAAATTTCACGTTCAACACGTCATAGCTCGGGCGCTAAACGAGTACGATGAATAATTATGGCCAAAATTTCCCATAATATACAAAAAAAAAAAACAAAAGTTTTCACGTTCAACACGTCATAACTCGGGCCCTATATGAGTGCAGTGAATAATTTTGTCCATAATTTCCCATTATATACAAACAAAAAAAACAAAAGTTTTCACGTTCAACACGTCATAACTCGGGCGCTAAACGAGTACGATGAATAATTATGGCCAAAATTTCCCATTTTATACAAAAAAAAAAAACAAACAGTTTTCACGTTCAACACGTCATAACTCGGGCGCTATATGAGTGCGGTGAATAATTTTGTCCAAAATTTCCCATTATATACAAAAGAAAAAAACAAAAGTTTTCACGTTCAACACGTCATTATTCGGGCGCTATTCGAGTACGGTGTATAATTTTGACCAAAATTTCCCATTATATACAAAAAAAAAAAAAAAACAAAAGTTTTCACGTTCAACACGTCATAGCTCGGGTGCTATACTAGTACGGTGGCCAAAATTTTCCATTATATACAAAAAAAAAAAAAAAAAGTTTTCACATTCAACACGTCATAACTCGGGCGCTTAACGAGTACGATGAATAATTTTGTTTAAAATTTCCCATTATATACAAAAAAAAAAAAAAGTTTTCACGTTCAACACGTCATTATTCGGGCGCTATTCGAGTACGCTGAATAATTTTGGCCAAAATTTCCCATCATATTAAATAAAAATAAACCAAAAAATTTCACGTTCAACACGGCATAGCTCGGGCGCTAAACGAGTACGATGAATAATTATGGCCAAAATTTCCCATAATATACAAAAAAAAAAACAAAAGTTTTCACGTTCAACACGTCATTACTCGGGCCCTATATGAGTGCGGTGAATAATTTTGTCCAAAATTTCCCATTATATACAAACAAAAACAACAAAAGTTTTCACGTTCAACACGTCATTATTCGGGCGCTATTCGAGTACGCTGAATAATTTTGGCCAAAATTTCCCATCATATTAAATAAAAATAAACCAAAAAATTTCACGTTCAACACGTCATAGCTCGGGCGCTAAACGAGTACGATGAATAATTATGGCCAAAATTTCCCATAATATACAAAAAAAAAAAACAAAAGTTTTCACGTTCAACACGTCATAACTCGGGCGCTATATGAGTGCGGTGAATAATTTTGTCCAAAATTTCCCATTATATACAAACAAAAAAAACAAAAGTTTTCACGTTCAACACGTCATTATTCGGGCGCTATTCGAGTACGCTGAATAATTTTGGCCAAAATTTCCCATCATATTAAATAAAAATAAACCAAAAAATTTCACGTTCAACACGTCATAGCTCGGGCGCTAAACGAGTACGATGAATAATTATGGCCAAAATTTCCCATAATATACAAAAAAAAAAAAACAAAAGTTTTCACGTTCAACACGTCATAACTCGGGCCCTATATGAGTGCAGTGAATAATTTTGTCCATAATTTCCCATTATATACAAACAAAAAAAACAAAAGTTTTCACGTTCAACACGTCATAACTCGGGCGCTATACGAGTGCGGTGAATAATTTTGGCCAAAATTTCCCATTATATTAAATAAAAAAAACCAAAAGTTTTCACGTTCAACACGTCATAACTCGGGCGCTATACGAGTACGGTGTATAATTTTGGCCAAAATTTCCCATTATATACAAAAAAAAAATAACCAAAAGTTTTCACGTTCAACACGTCATAACTCGGGTGCTTTGCGAGCACGGTGAATAATTTTGGCCAAAATTTCCCATTATAAACAAAAAAAAATTAACAAAAGTTTTCACGTTCAACACTTCATAACTCGGGCGCTATATGAGTGCGGTGAATAGTTTTGTCCAAAATTTCACATTATATACGTTATATACGTATATACGTTCAACTCAAATTGCAGCCGATCTAAAAGTCGTATCATACTTTTGTGCATTGGGAAAAAAAATGAATGAAAAGTTCTACAGGGCTACCAAACGCCATGAAGATCGGTGTACTGGGTTATGAGATACAGGGTGTCAAAGTAAAAAATTTGTTTTCTGCTTTTTGGAATACTTTTCAAACTCAATTTGCAGCCGATCTAAAAGTCGCATCATACTTTAGTGCATTTGAAATGACTGAGAATGAAAGCACCTACCAGGGCTACCAAACGTCATTAAGATCGGTTAACTGCGTTAGGAGATACAGGGTGGCAAAGATAAAAAATTTGTGTTTTGTGTTTTTGGACTACATTTCAAACTCAATTTGCAGCCGTACTAAAAGACGTATCATACTTTAGTGCATTGGGAATGACAGAGGATGAAAGCACCTACCAGGGCTACCAAACGTCATTAAGATGGGTGTACTGCGTTAGGAGATACAGGGTGTCAAAGTAAAAAATTTGTGTTTTGTGCTTTTGGACTACTTTTCAAACTCAATTTGCAGCCGAACTGAAAGTTGTATCATACTTTTGTGCATTGGGAATGCCAGAGGATGAAAGCACCTACCAGGGCTCCCAAACGTCTTTACTATCGGTTTACTGCGTTACGAGATACAGGGTGTCAGAGCTAAAAAAAATGATTTTTTGTTTCTTTTTATTACTTTTCAAACTCAATTTGCAGCCGATCAAAAATTCGTATCATACTTTTGTGCATTGGGAATAAAAATGAAGGAAAGCTTCTACAGGGCTACCAAAGGCCATGAAGATCGGTGTACTGGGTAATAAAATACAGGGTGCCAAAGATAAAAAAAATTATTTTTTGCTTTTTTTTTATTACTTTTCAAACTCAATTTGCAGCCGATCCAAAAGTCGTATCATATTTTTTTGCATTGAGAATAAAATGAATGAAAGCTCCTACAGGGCTACCAAACGTCATTAAGATGGGTGTACTGGGTTATGAGATACAGGGTGTCAAAGTAAAAAAATTTGTTTTCTGCTTTCCGGACAACTTTTCAAACTCAATTCGCAGCCGATTTAAAAAACGTATCATACTTTTGTGCAATCGGAATGACAGAGGATGTAAGCATTAACCAGGGGTACCAATGTCATTAAGATTGGTGTATATAGTAAGGAGATACAGGGTGGTAAAGATACAAAATTTGTGTTTTTGGACTACTTTTCAAACTCAATTTGCAGCCGATCCAAAAGTCGTATCATACTTTTGTGCATTGGGAATAAAAATGAATGAAAGTTTCTACAGGGCTACCAAACGCCATGAAGATCGGTGTACTGGGCTATGTAATACAGGGTGGCAAAGATAAAAAATTTGTGTTTTGTGTTTTTGGACTACTTTTCAAACTCAATTTGCAGCCGATCCAAAAGTAGTATCATATTTTTTTGCATTGAGAATAAAAATGAATGAAAGCTTCTACAGGGCTACCAAACGTCATTAAGATGGGTGTACTGGGTTATGAGATACAGGGTGTCAAAGTACAAAATATGTGTATTGTGTTTTTGGACTACTTTTCAAACTCAATTTGCAGCCGATCTGAAAATTGTATTATACTTTTGTGCATTTGGAATGACAGAGAATGAAAGCACCTACCAGGGGTACCAAACGTCATTACGATCGGTGTACTGGGCTATGAGATACAGGGTGTCAAAGTAAAAAATTTGTATTTTGTGTTTTTGGACTGCATTTCAAACTCAATTTGCAGCCGTACTAAAAGACGTATCATATTTTTGTGCATTGGGAATGACAGAGGATGAAAGCACCTACCAGGGCTACCAAACGTCATTAAGATCGGTTTACTGCGTTAGGAGATACAGGGTGGCAAAGATAAAAAATTTGTGTTTTTGGACTACTTTTCAAACTCAATTTGCAGCCGATCCAAAAGTTGTATCACATTTTTGTGCATTGGGAATAAAATGAATGAAAGCTTCTACAGGGCTACCAAACGCCATGAAGATCGGTGTACTGGGTTATGAGATACAGGGTGTCAAAGTAAAAAATTTTTTTTCTGCTTTTTGGAATACTTTTCAATCTCAATTTGCAGCCGATCTTAGATCCGTATCATACTTTTCCATTTGGAATGACAGAGAATGAAAGCACCTACCAGGTCTTCTTAACGTGATTAAGATCGGTGTACTGGGTTATGAAATACAGGGTTCCAAAGATAAAAATATCAGGGTGTCAAAGTACAAAATTTGTGTTTTGTGTTTTTGGACTACTTTTCAAACTCAATTTGCAGCCGATCTGAAAATTGTATTATACTTTTGTGCATTTGGAATGACAGAGAATGAAAGCACCTACCAGGGGTACCAAACGTCATTACGATCGGTGTACTGGGCTATGAGATACAGGGTGTCAAAGTAAAAAATTTGTATTTTGTAATTTTGGACTGCATTTCAAACTCAATTTGCAGCCGTACTAAAGACGTATCATACTTTTGTGCATTGGGAATGACAGAGGATGAAAGCACCTACCAGGGCAACCAAACGTCATTAAGATCGGTGTACTGCGTTAGGAGATACAGGGTGGCAAAGATAAAAAATTTGTGTTTTTGGACTACTTTTCAAACTCAATTTGCAGCCGATCCAAAAGTCGAATCATACTTTTGTGCATTGGGAATAAAAATGAATGAAAGCTTCTGCAGGGCTACCAAACGTCATGAAGATCGGTGTATTGAGCTGGGATATACAGGGTGTCAAAGTAAAAAAATTTGTTTTCTGCTTTCCGGACAACTTTTTAAACTCAATTCGCAGCCGATTTAAAAAACGTATCATACTTTTGTCAAAAATCAATCAAAAATTCGTATCATACTTTTGTGCATTGGGAATAAAAATGAATGAAAGCTTCTACAGGGCTACCAAACGCCATGAAGATCGGTGAACTGGGTTATGAGATACAGGGTGTCAAAGTAAAAAATTTGTTTTCTGCTTTTTGGAATACTTTTCAATCTAAATTTGCAGCCGATCTAAGACTCGTATCATACTTTTGCATTTGGAATGACAGAGAATGAAAGCACCTACCAGGGCAACCAAACGTGATTAAGATCGGTGTACTGGGTTATGAAATACAGGGTTCCAAAGATAAAAAATTTGTGTTTTGTGTTTTTGGACTACTTTTCAAACTCAATTTGCAGCCAATCAAAAATTCGTATCATACTTTTGTGCATTGGGAATAAAAATGAATGAAAGCTTCTACAGGGCTACCAAACGTCATTAAGATGGGTGTACTGGGTTATGAGATACAGGGTGTCAAAGTACAAAATTTGTGTTTTGTGTTTTTGGACTACTTTTCAAACTCAATTTGCAGCCGATCTGAAAATTGTATTATACTTTTGTGCATTTGGAATGACAGAGAATGAAAGCACCTACCAGGGGTACCAAACGTCATTACGATCGGTGTACTGGGCTATGAGATACAGGGTGTCAAAGTAAAAAATTTGTATTTTGTGTTTTTGGACTGCATTTCAAACTCAATTTGCAGCCGTACTAAAAGACGTATCATACTTTTGTGCATTGGGAATGACAGAGGATGAAAGCACCTACCAGGGCAACCAAACGTCATTAAGATCGGCTTACTGCGTTAGGAGATACAGGGTGGCAAAGATAAAAAATTTGTGTTTTTGGACTACTTTTCAAACTCAATTTGCAGCCGATCCAAAAGTCGTATCATACTTTTGTGCATTGGGAATAAAAATGAATGAAAGCTTCTGCAGGGCTACCAAACGTCATGAAGATCGGTGTATTGAGCTGGGATATACAGGGTGTCAAAGTAAAAAAATTTGTTTTCTGCTTTCCGGACAACTTTTTAAACTCAATTCGCAGCCGATTTAAAAAACGTATCATACTTTTGTCAAAAATCAATCAAAAATTCGTATCATACTTTTGTGCATTGGGAATAAAAATGAATGAAAGCTTCTACAGGGCTACCAAACGCCATGAAGATCGGTGAACTGGGTTATGAGATACAGGGTGTCAAAGTAAAAAATTTGTTTTCTGCTTTTTGGAATACTTTTCAATCTAAATTTGCAGCCGATCTAAGACTCGTATCATACTTTTGCATTTGGAATGACAGAGAATGAAAGCACCTACCAGGGCAACCAAACGTGATTAAGATCGGTGTACTGGGTTATGAAATACAGGGTGCCAAAGATAAAAGAAATAATTATTTGTTTTTTTTTTTTTTATTGCTTTTCAAGCTCAATTTGCAGCCGATCCAAAAGTAGTATCATATTTTTTTGCATTGGGAATAAAATGAATGAAAGCTTCTTCAGGGCTAATAAACGTCATTAAGATGGGTGTACTCGGTTATCAGATACAGGGTGTCAAAGTAAAAAATTTGTTTTCTGTTTTTTGGAATACTTTTCAATCTCAATTTGCAGCCGATCTAAGATCCGTATCATACTTTTGCATTTGGAATGACAGAGAATGAAAGCACCTACCAGGGCTTCTAAACGTGATTAAGATCGGTGTACTGGGTTATGAAATACAGGGTTCCAAAGATAAAAAATTTGTGTTTTGTGTTTTTGGACTACTTTTCAAACTCAATTTGCTGCCAATCAAAAATTCGTATCATACTTTTGTGCATTGGGAATAAAAATGAATGAAAGCTTCTACAGGGCTACCAAACGCCATGAAGATCGGTGAACTGGGTTATGAGATACAGGGTGTCAAAGTAAAAAATTTGTTTTCTGCTTTTTGGAATACTTTTCAATCTCAATTTGCAGCCGATCTAAGATCCGTATCATACTTTTGCATTTGGAATGACAGAGAATGAAAGCACCTACCAGGGGTACCAAACGTCATTAAGATCGGTGTACTGGGCTATGAGATACAGGGTGTCAAAGTAAAAAATTTGTATTTTGTGTTTTTGGACTGCATTTCAAACTCAATTTGCAGCCGTACTAAAAGACGTATCATATTTTTGTGCATTGGGAATGACAGAGGATGAAAGCACCTACCAGGGCTACCAAACGTCATTAAGATCGGTTTACTGCGTTAGGACATACAGGGTGGCAAAGATAAAAAATTTGTGCTTTTGGACTACTTTTCAAACTCAATTTGCAGCCGATCCAAAAGTCGTATCATATTTTTGTGCATTGGGAATAAAAATGAATGAAAGCTTCTACAGGGCTACCAAACGCCATGAAGATCGGTGTACTGGGTTATGAGATACAGGGTGTCAAAGTAAAAAATTTTTTTTCTGCTTTTTGGAATACTTTTCAATCTCAATTTGCAGCCGATCTTAGATCCGTATCATACTTTTCCATTTGGAATGACAGAGAATGAAAGCACCTACCAGGTCTTCTTAACGTGATTAAGATCGGTGTACTGGGTTATGAAATACAGGGTTCCAAAGATAAAAAATTTGTGTTTTGTGTTTTTGGACTACTTTTCAAACTCAATTTGCAGTCAATCAAAAATTCGTATCATACTTTTGTGCATTGGGAATAAAAATGAATGAAAGCTTCTACAGGGCTACCAAACGCCATGAAGATCGGTGAACTGGGTTATGAGATACAGGGTGTCAAAGTAAAAAATTTGTTTTCTGCTTTTTGGAATACTTTTCAATCTCAATTTGCAGCCGATCTAAGATCCGTATCATACTTTTGCATTTGGAATGACAGAGAATGAAAGCACCTACCAGGGGTACCAAACGTCATTAAGATCGGTGTACTGGGCTATGAGATACAGGGTGTCAAAGTAAAAAATTTGTATTTTGTGTTTTTGGACTACATTTCAAACTCAATTTGCAGCCGTACTAAAAGACGTATCATACTTTTGTGCATTGGGAATGACAGAGGATGAAAGCACCTACCAGGGCTACCAAACGTCATTAAGATCGGTTTACTGCGTTAGGAGATACAGGGTGGCAAAGATAAAAAATTTGTGTTTTTGAACTACTTTTCAAACTCAATTTGCAGCCGATCCAAAAGTCGTATCATATTTTTGTGCATTGGGAATAAAATGAATGAAAGCTTCTACAGGGCTACCAAACGCCATGAAGATCGGTGTACTGGGTTATGAGATAAAGGGTGTCAAAGTAAAAAATTTGAGTTTTTGGACTACTTTTCAAACTCAATTTGCAGCCGATCTAAAAGTCGTATCATACTTTCGTGCATTGGGAATGACAGAGGATGAAAGCACCTACCAGGGCTACCAAACGTCATTAAGATCGGCTTACTGCGTTAGGAGATACAGGGTGGCAAAGATAAAAAATTTGTGTTTTTGAACTACTTTTCAAACTCAATTTGCAGCCGATCCAAAAGTCGTATCAAATTTTTGTGCATTGGGAATAAAATGAATGAAAGCTTCTACAGGGCTAATAAACGTCATTAAGATGGGTGTACTCGGTTATCAGATACAGGGTGTCAAAGTAAAAAATTTGTTTTCTGTTTTTTGGAATACTTTTCAATCTCAATTTGCAGCCGATCTAAGATCCGTATCATACTTTTGCATTTGGAATGACAGAGAATGAAAGCACCTACCAGGGCTTCTTAACGTGATTAAGATAGGTGTACTGGGTTATGAAAGACAGGGTTCCAAAGATAAAAAATTTGTGTTTTGTGTTTTTGGACTACTTTTCAAACTCAATTTGCAGCCAATCAAAAATTCGTATCATACTTTTGTGCATTGGGAATAAAAATGAAGGAAAGCTTCTACAGGGCTGCCAAACGCCATGAAGATCGGTGTACTGGATTATGAAAGACAGGGTTCCAAAGATAAAAAATTTGTGTTTTGTGTTTTGGGACTACTTCTCAAACTCAATTTGCAGCCGATCCAAAAGTCGTATCATATTTTTTTGCATTGAGAATAAAATGAATGAAAGCTTCTACAGGGCTACCAAACGTCATTAAGATGGGTGTACTGGGTTATGAGATACAGGGTGTCAAAGTAAAAAAATTTGTTTTCTGCTTTCCGGACAACTTTTCAAACTCAATTCGCAGCCGATTTAAAAAACGTATCATACTTTTGTGCAATCGGAATGATAGAGGATGAAAGCACCTACCAGGGCTATCAAACGTTATTGCGATCGGTGTACTGGGTTATAAGATACAGGGTGTCAAAATAAAAAAATATGTTTGCTGCTTTTTTGAAAACTTTTCAAACTCAATTTGCAGCCGATCTGAAAATCGTATCATACTTTAGTGCATTTGGAATGACAGAGAATGAAAGCACCTACCAGGGGTACTAAACGTCATTAAGATC
The DNA here is from genome assembly GCA_949708635.1 of Hirtodrosophila cameraria. NCBI lineage: Eukaryota > Metazoa > Arthropoda > Insecta > Diptera > Drosophilidae > Hirtodrosophila > Hirtodrosophila cameraria. The sequence continues at coordinate 58,250 of OX453091.1, forward strand.
GGTGTACTGAGTTAGGAGATACAGGGTGGCAAAGATTAAAAATTTGTATTTTGTGTTTTTGGACTACATTTCAAACTCAATTTGCAGCCGTACTAAAAGACGTATCATACTTTCGTGCATTGGGAATGACAGAGGATGAAAGCACCTAGCAGGGCAACCAAACGTCATAAAGTTCGGTTTACTGCCTTAGGAGATACAGGGTGGCAAAGATAAAAAATTTGTGTTTTTGAACTACTTTTCAAACTCAATTTGCAGCCGATCCAAAAGTCGTATCATATTTTTGTGCATTGGGAATAAAATGAATGAAAGCTTCTACAGGGCTAATAAACGTCATTAAGATGGGTGTACTCGGTTATCAGATACAGGGTGTCAAAGTAAAAAATTTGTTTTCTGTTTTTTGGAATACTTTTCAATCTCAATTTGCAGCCGATCTAAGATCCGTATCATACTTTTGCATTTGGAATGACAGAGAATGAAAGCACCTACCAGGGCTTCTTAACGTGATTAAGATCGGTGTACTGGGTTATGAAAGACAGGGTTCCAAAGATAAAAAATTTGTGTTTTGTGTTTTTGGACTACTTTTCAAACTCAATTTGCAGCCAATCAAAAATTCGTATCATACTTTTGTGCATTGGGAATAAAAATGAAGGAAAGCTTCTACAGGGCTACCAAACGCCATGAAGATCGGTGTACTGGATTATGAAAGACAGGGTTCCAAAGATAAAAAATTTGTGTTTTGTGTTTTGGGACTACTTTTCAAACTCAATTTGCAGCCGATCCAAAAGTCGTATCATATTTTTTTGCATTGAGAATAAAATGAATGAAAGCTTCTACAGGGCTACCAAACGTCATTAAGATGGGTGTACTGGGTTATGAGATACAGGGTGTCAAAGTAAAAAAATTTGTTTTCTGCTTTCCGGACAACTTTTCAAACTCAATTCGCAGCCGATTTAAAAAACGTATCATACTTTTGTGCAATCGGAATGATAGAGGATGAAAGCATTAACCAGGGCTTCTAAACGTGATTAAGATCGGTGTACTGGGTTATGAAATACAGGGTTCCAAAGATAAAAAATTTGTGTTTTGTGTTTTTGGACTACTTTTCAAACTCAATTTGCAGCCAATCAAAAATTCGTATCATACTTTTGTGCATTGGGAATAAAAATGAATGAAAGCTCCTACAGGGCTACCAAACGCCATGAAGATCGGTGTATTGAGTTAGGATATACAGGGTGGCAAAGATAAAAAATTTGTGTTTTGTGTTTTTGGACTACTTTTCAAACTCAATTTGCAGCCGATCCAAAAGTCGTATCATATTTTTTTGCATTGGGAATAAAATGAATGAAAGCTTCTACAGGGCTACCAAACGTCATTAAGATGGGTGTACTGGGTTATGAGATACAGGGTGTCAAAGTAAAAAATTTGTTTTCTGCTTTTTGGAATACTTTTCAATCTCAATTTGCAGCCGATCTAAGATCCGTATCATACTTTTGCATTTGGAATGACAGAGAATGAAAGCACCTACCAGGGCTTCTTAACGTGATTAAGATCGGTGTACTGGGTTATGAAATACAGGGGTCCAAAGATAGAAAATTTGTGTTTTGTGTTTTTGGACTACTTTTCAAACTCAATTTGCAGCCGATCTGAAAGTTGAATCATACTTTTGTGCATTGGGAATAACAGAGGGTGAAAGCACCTACCAGGGCTACCAAACGTCATTGAGATCGGTGTACTGGGTTATGAGATACAGGGTGTCAGAGCTAAAAAAATTTATTTTTTGTTTCTTTTTATTACTTTTCAAACTCAATTTGCAGCCGATCTAAAAGTCGTATCATACTTAAGTGCATTGGGAATGACAGAGAATGAAAGCACCTACAAGGGGTTTTAAACGTCATTAAGATCGGTGTAATGAGTAAGGAGATACAGGGTGGCAAAGATTAAAAATTTGTTTTTTGTGTTTTTGGACTACTTTTCAAACTCAATTTGCAGCCGATCCTAAAACCGGATCATACTTTAGTGCATCGGGAATAAAAATGAATGAAAGCTTCTACAGGCCTACCAAACGTCATTAAGATCGGTTAAATGGGTTAGGAGATACAGGGTGGCAAAAACAAAAAAGTTGTTTTGTGTGTGTTTGGACTACTTTTCAAACATTAAATTTAAAAAATTAGTTTTTTTGTTTTTTTGACTACTGTTCAAACTCAGTTTGCAGACGAATTAAAAGTCGTATCATACTTTTGTGCATTGTAAATGAAAGAAGATGAAAGCACCTACCAGGGCTACCAAACGTCATTACTATCGGTGTACTGTGTTACGAGATACAGAGTGCCAAAGATAAAAAAAATTATTTATTTATTTTTTTTTATTACTTTTCAAAATCAATTTGCAGCCGATCTAAAAAACGTATCATACTTTTGTGCAATCGGAATGACAGAGGATGAAAGCACCTACCAGGGCAACCAAACGTCATAAAGTTCGGTTTACTGCCTTAGGAGATACAGGGTGGCAAAGATAAAAAATTTGTGTTTTTGAACTACTTTTCAAACTCAATTTGCAGCCGATCCAAAAGTCGTATCATATTTTTGTGCATTGGGAATAAAATGAATGAAAGCTTCTACAGGGCTAATAAACGTCATTAAGATGGGTGTACTCGGTTATCAAAAACAGGGTGTCAAAGTAAAAAATTTGTTTTCTGTTTTTTGGAATACTTTTCAATCTCAATTTGCAGCCGATCTAAGATCCGTATCATACTTTTGCATTTGGAATGACAGAGAATGAAAGCACCTACCAGGGCTTCTTAACGTGATTAAGATCGGTGTACTGGGTTATGAAAGACAGGGTTCCAAAGATAAAAAATTTGTGTTTTGTGTTTTTGGACTACTTTTCAAACTCAATTTGCAGCCAATCAAAAATTCGTATCATACTTTTGTGCATTGGGAATAAAAATGAAGGAAAGCTTCTACAGGGCTACCAAACGCCATGAAGATCGGTGTACTGGATTATGAAAGACAGGGTTCCAAAGATAAAAAATTTGTGTTTTGTGTTTTGGGACTACTTTTCAAACTCAATTTGCAGCCGATCCAAAAGTCGTATCATATTTTTTTGCATTGAGAATAAAATGAATGAAAGCTTCTACAGGGCTACCAAACGTCATTAAGATGGGTGTACTGGGTTATGAGATACAGGGTGTCAAAGTAAAAAAATTTGTTTTCTGCTTTCCGGACAACTTTTCAAACTCAATTCGCAGCCGATTTAAAAAACGTATCATACTTTTGTGCAATCGGAATGACAGAGGATGAAAGCATTAACCAGGGGTACCAAACGTCATTAAGATTGGTGTATATAGTTAGGAGATACAGGGTGGTAAAGATAAAAAATTTGTGTTTTTGGACTACTTTTCAAACTCAATTTGCAGCCGATCCAAAAGTCGTATCATACTTTTGTGCATTGGGAATAAAAATGAATGAAAGCTTCTGCAGGGCTATTAAACGTCATGAAGATCGGTGTATTGAGTTAGGACATACAGGGTGGCAAAGATAAAAAATTTGTGTTTTGTGTTTTTGGACTACTTTTCAAACTCAATTTGCAGCCGATCTAAAAACCGGATCATTGGGAATAAAAATGAATGAAAGCTTCTACAGGGCTACCAAACGCCATGAAGATCGGTGTACTGGGTTATGAGATACAGGGTGTCAAAGTAAAAAATTTGTTTTCTGCTTTTTGGAATACTTTTCAATCTAAATTTGCAGCCGATCTAAGATCCGTATCATACTTTTGTGCATTTGGAATGACAGAGAATGAAAACACCTACCAGGGCTTCTTAACGTGATTAAGATCGGTGTACTGGGTTATGAAATACAGGGTGTCAAAGTAAAAAATTTGTGTTTTGTGCTTTTGGACTGCTTTTCAAACTCAATTTGCAGCCGATCTGAAAGTTGTATCATACTTTTGTGCATTGGGAATGCCAGAGGATGAAAGCACCTACCAGGGCTACCAAACGTCTTTACTATCGGTTTACTGCGTTACGAGATACAGGGTGTCAGAGCTAAAAAAAATGATTTTTTGTTTCTTTTTATTACTTTTCAAACTCAATTTGCAGCCGATCTAAAAGTCGTATCATACTTAAGTGCATTTGGAATGACAGAGAATGAAAGCACCTACCAGTGGTACCAAACGTCATTAAGATCGGTGTACCGAGTTAGGATATACAGGGTGGCACACATAAAAAATTTGTTTTTTGTGTTTTTGGACTACTTTTCAAACTCAATTTGCAGCCGAGCTAAAAACCGGATCATTTTTTAGTGCATTGGGAATAAAAAAGGATGAAAGCTTCTACAGGGCTACCAAACGTCATTAAGATCGGTGAACTGTGTTACGAGATACAGGGTGCCAAAGATAAAATATTCGTTTTTTTGTTTTGGGTTTCTTTTCAAACTCAATTTGCAGCCGATCTGAAAGTCGTATCATATTTAAGTGCATTGGCAATGACAGAGGATGAAAGCACCTAATAGGCCAACAAAACGTCATTAAGATCGATTTTTTTGGCTACGAGATACAGGATGTCAAAAATAAAAAATATGTTTTTTGTGTTTTTGGACTACTTTTCAAACTCAATTTACAGCCAATCAAAAATTCGTATCATACTTTTGTGCATTGGGAATAAAAATGAATGAAAGCTTCTACAGGGCTACCAAACGCCATGAAGATCGGTGTACTGGGCTATGAGATACAGGGTGTCAAAGTAAAAAATTTGTTTTCTGCTTTTTGGAATACTTTTCAATCTAAATTTGCAGACGATCTAAGATCCGTATCATAATTGTGTGCATTAAAAATGACAGGGGATGAAAACACTCACCAGGGCTGCCAAACGTCATTACTATCGGTGTGCTGCGTTACGAGATACAGGGTCAGAGCTAAAAAAATTGATTTTTTTTTTTTGTTACTTTTCAAACTCAATTTGCAGCCGATCTAAAAGTCGTATCATACTTAAGTGGGACTACTTTTCAAACTCAATTTGCAGCCGATCCAAAAGTCGTATCATATTTTTTTGCATTGAGAATAAAATGAATGAAAGCTTCTACAGGGCTACCAAACGTCATTAAGATGGGTGTACTGGGTTATGAGATACAGGGTGTCAAAGTAAAAAAATTTGTTTTCTGCTTTCCGGACAACTTTTCAAACTCAATTCGCAGCCGATTTAAAAAACGTATCATACTTTTGTGCAATCGGAATGATAGAGGATGAAAGCATTAACCAGGGCTTCTAAACGTGATTAAGATCGGTGTACTGGGTTATGAAATACAGGGTTCCAAAGATAAAAAATTTGTGTTTTGTGTTTTTGGACTACTTTTCAAACTCAATTTGCAGCCAATCAAAAATTCGTATCATACTTTTGTGCATTGGGAATAAAAATGAATGAAAGCTCCTACAGGGCTACCAAACGCCATGAAGATCGGTGTATTGAGTTAGGATATACAGGGTGGCAAAGATAAAAAATTTGTGTTTTGTGTTTTTGGACTACTTTTCAAACTCAATTTGCAGCCGATCCAAAAGTCGTATCATATTTTTTTGCATTGGGAATAAAATGAATGAAAGCTTCTACAGGGCTACCAAACGTCATTAAGATGGGTGTACTGGGTTATGAGATACAGGGTGTCAAAGTAAAAAATTTGTTTTCTGCTTTTTGGAATACTTTTCAATCTCAATTTGCAGCCGATCTAAGATCCGTATCATACTTTTGCATTTGGAATGACAGAGAATGAAAGCACCTACCAGGGCTTCTTAACGTGATTAAGATCGGTGTACTGGGTTATGAAATACAGGGGTCCAAAGATAGAAAATTTGTGTTTTGTGTTTTTGGACTACTTTTCAAACTCAATTTGCAGCCGATCTGAAAGTTGAATCATACTTTTGTGCATTGGGAATAACAGAGGGTGAAAGCACCTACCAGGGCTACCAAACGTCATTGAGATCGGTGTACTGGGTTATGAGATACAGGGTGTCAGAGCTAAAAAAATTTATTTTTTGTTTCTTTTTATTACTTTTCAAACTCAATTTGCAGCCGATCTAAAAGTCGTATCATACTTAAGTGCATTGGGAATGACAGAGAATGAAAGCACCTACAAGGGGTTTTAAACGTCATTAAGATCGGTGTAATGAGTAAGGAGATACAGGGTGGCAAAGATTAAAAATTTGTTTTTTGTGTTTTTGGACTACTTTTCAAACTCAATTTGCAGCCGATCCTAAAACCGGATCATACTTTAGTGCATCGGGAATAAAAATGAATGAAAGCTTCTACAGGCCTACCAAACGTCATTAAGATCGGTTAAATGGGTTAGGAGATACAGGGTGGCAAAAACAAAAAAGTTGTTTTGTGTGTGTTTGGACTACTTTTCAAACATTAAATTTAAAAAATTAGTTTTTTTGTTTTTTTGACTACTGTTCAAACTCAGTTTGCAGACGAATTAAAAGTCGTATCATACTTTTGTGCATTGTAAATGAAAGAAGATGAAAGCACCTACCAGGGCTACCAAACGTCATTACTATCGGTGTACTGTGTTACGAGATACAGAGTGCCAAAGATAAAAAAAATTATTTATTTATTTTTTTTTATTACTTTTCAAAATCAATTTGCAGCCGATCTAAAAAACGTATCATACTTTTGTGCAATCGGAATGACAGAGGATGAAAGCACCTACCAGGGCAACCAAACGTCATAAAGTTCGGTTTACTGCCTTAGGAGATACAGGGTGGCAAAGATAAAAACTTTGTGTTTTTGAACTACTTTTCAAACTCAATTTGCAGCCGATCCAAAAGTCGTATCATATTTTTGTGCATTGGGAATAAAATGAATGAAAGCTTCTACAGGGCTAATAAACGTCATTAAGATGGGTGTACTCGGTTATCAAAAACAGGGTGTCAAAGTAAAAAATTTGTTTTCTGTTTTTTGGAATACTTTTCAATCTCAATTTGCAGCCGATCTAAGATCCGTATCATACTTTTGCATTTGGAATGACAGAGAATGAAAGCACCTACCAGGGCTTCTTAACGTGATTAAGATCGGTGTACTGGGTTATGAAAGACAGGGTTCCAAAGATAAAAAATTTGTGTTTTGTGTTTTTGGACTACTTTTCAAACTCAATTTGCAGCCAATCAAAAATTCGTATCATACTTTTGTGCATTGGGAATAAAAATGAAGGAAAGCTTCTACAGGGCTACCAAACGCCATGAAGATCGGTGTACTGGATTATGAAAGACAGGGTTCCAAAGATAAAAAATTTGTGTTTTGTGTTTTGGGACTACTTTTCAAACTCAATTTGCAGCCGATCCAAAAGTCGTATCATATTTTTTTGCATTGAGAATAAAATGAATGAAAGCTTCTACAGGGCTACCAAACGTCATTAAGATGGGTGTACTGGGTTATGAGATACAGGGTGTCAAAGTAAAAAAATTTGTTTTCTGCTTTCCGGACAACTTTTCAAACTCAATTCGCAGCCGATTTAAAAAACGTATCATACTTTTGTGCAATCGGAATGACAGAGGATGAAAGCATTAACCAGGGGTACCAAACGTCATTAAGATTGGTGTATATAGTTAGGAGATACAGGGTGGTAAAGATAAAAAATTTGTGTTTTTGGACTACTTTTCAAACTCAATTTGCAGCCGATCCAAAAGTCGTATCATACTTTTGTGCATTGGGAATAAAAATGAATGAAAGCTTCTGCAGGGCTATTAAACGTCATGAAGATCGGTGTATTGAGTTAGGACATACAGGGTGGCAAAGATAAAAAATTTGTGTTTTGTGTTTTTGGACTACTTTTCAAACTCAATTTGCAGCCGATCCAAAAGTCGTATCATACTTTAATGCATTGGGAATAAAAATGAATGAAAGCTTCTACAGGGCTACCAAACGTCATTAAGATGGGTGTACTGGGTTATGAGATACAGGGAGTCAAAGTAAAAAATTTGTTTTCTGCTTTTTGGAATACTTTTCAATCTAAATTTGCAGCCGATCTAAGATCCGTATCATACTTTTGCATTTGTAATGACAGAGATTGAAAGCACCTACCAGGGCTTCTTAACGTGATTAAGATCGGTGTACTGGGTTATGAAATACAGGGTTCCAAAGATATAAAATTTGTGTTTTGTGTTTTTGGACTACTTTTCAAACTCAATTTGCAGCCGATCTGAAAGTTGTATCATACTTTTGTGCATTGGGAATGACAGAGGATAAAAGCACCTACCAGGGGTTTCAAACGTCATTAAGATCGGTGTAATGAGTAAGGAGATACAGGGTGGCAAAGATTAAAAATTTGTTTTTTTGTGTTTTTGGACTACTTTTCAAACTCAATTTGCAGCCGATCCTAAAACCGGATCATACTTTAGTGCATCGGGAATAAAAATGAGTGAAAGCTTCTAGAGACCTATTAAACGTCATTAAGATCGGTGAAATGGGTTAGGAGATACAGGGTGGCAAAAACAAAAAAGTTGTTTTGTGTGTGTTTGGACTACTTTTCAAACATTAAATTTAAAAAATTAGTTTTTTTGTTTTTTTGACTACTGTTCAAACTCAGTTTGCAGACGAATTAAAAGTCGTATCATACTTTTGTGCATTGTAAATGAAAGAAGATGAAAGCACCTACCAGGGCTACCAAACGTCATTACTATCGGTGTACTGTGTTACGAGATACAGAGTGCCAAAGATAAAAAAAAATTATTTATTTATTTTTTTTTATTACTTTTCAAAATCAATTTGCAGCCGATCTAAAAAACGTATCATACTTTTGTGCAATCGGAATGACAGAGGATGAAAGCATTTACCAGGGGTACCCAACATCATAAAGATCGGTGTACTGCGTTAGGAGATACAGGGTGGCAACGATAAAAAATTTGTGTTTTTGGACTTCTTTTCAAACTCAATTTGCAGCCGTTCTAAAAGACGTATCATACTTTAGTGCTTTGGGAATGACAGAGGATGAAAGAACCTATTAGGCCAACAAAACGTCATGAAGATCGGTTTTTTTGGCTACGAGATACAGGATGTCAAAAATAAAAAATATGTTTTTTGTGTTTTTGGACTACTTTTCAAACTCAATTTACAGCCAATCAAAAATTCGTATCATACTTTTGTGCATTGGGAATAAAAATGAATGAAAGCTTCTACAGGGCTACCAAACGCCATGAAGAGCGGTGTACTGGGCTATGAGATACAGGGTGTCAAAGTAAAAAATTTGTTTTCTGCTTTTTGGAATACTTTTCAATCTAAATTTGCAGACGATCTAAGATCCGTATCATACTTTTGTGCATTTGGAATGACAGTGAATGAAAGCACCTACCAGGGCTTCTAAACGTGATTAAGATCGGTGTGCTGGGTTATGAAGGGTGCCAAAGATAAAAAAAATTATTTTTTTTTTTTTTCATTACTTTTCAAACTCAATTTGCAGCTGATTTAAAAGTCGTATCATACTTTTGTGCATTGGGAATAAAATGAATGAAAGCTTCTTCAGGGCTACCAAACGTCATTAAGATGGGTATACTGGGTTATGAGATACAGGGTGTCAAAGTAAAAAATTTGTTTTCTGCTTTTTTGAATACTTTTCAATCTAAATTTGCAGCCGATCTAAGATCCGTATCATACTTTTGTGCATTTGGAATGACAGAGAATGAAAGCACCTACCAGGGCTTTTTAACGTGATTAAGATCGGTGTACTGGGTTATGAAATACAGGGTGTCAAAGTAAAAAATTTGTGTTTTGTGCTTTTGGACTGCTTTTCAAACTCAATTTGTAGCCGATCTGAAAGTTGTATTATACTTTTGTGCATTGGGAATGCCAGAGGATGAAAGCACCTACCAGGGCTACCAAACGTCTTTACTATCGGTTTACTGCGTTACGAGATACAGGGTGTCAGAGCTAAAAAAAATGATTTTTTGTTTCTTTTTATTACTTTTCAAACTCAATTTGCAGCCGATCTAAAAGTCGTATCATACTTAAGTGCATTTGGAATGACAGAGAATGAAAGCACCTACCAGTGGTACCAAACGTCATTAAGATCGGTGTACCGAGTTAGGATATACAGGGTGGCACACATAAAAAATTTGTTTTTTGTGTTTTTGGACTACTTTTCAAACTCAATTTGCAGCCGATCTAAAAACCGGATCATTGGGAATAAAAATGAATGAAAGCTTCTACAGGGCTACCAAACGCCATGAAGATCGGTGTACTGGGTTATGAGATACAGGGTGTCAAAGTAAAAAATTTGTTTTCTGCTTTTTGGAATACTTTTCAATCTAAATTTGCAGCCGATCTAAGATCCGTATCATACTTTTGTGCATTTGGAATGACAGAGAATGAAAACACCTACCAGGGCTTCTTAACGTGATTAAGATCGGTGTACTGGGTTATGAAATACAGGGTGTCAAAGTAAAAAATTTGTGTTTTGTGCTTTTGGACTGCTTTTCAAACTCAATTTGCAGCCGATCTGAAAGTTGTATCATACTTTTGTGCATTGGGAATGCCAGAGGATGAAAGCACCTACCAGGGCTACCAAACGTCTTTACTATCGGTTTACTGCGTTACGAGATACAGGGTGTCAGAGCTAAAAAAAATGATTTTTTGTTTCTTTTTATTACTTTTCAAACTCAATTTGCAGCCGATCTAAAAGTCGTATCATACTTAAGTGCATTTGGAATGACAGAGAATGAAAGCACCTACCAGTGGTACCAAACGTCATTAAGATCGGTGTACCGAGTTAGGATATACAGGGTGGCACACATAAAAAATTTGTTTTTTGTGTTTTTGGACTACTTTTCAAACTCAATTTGCAGCCGAGCTAAAAACCGGATCATTTTTTAGTGCATTGGGAATAAAAAAGGATGAAAGCTTCTACAGGGCTACCAAACGTCATTAAGATCGGTGAACTGTGTTACGAGATACAGGGTGCCAAAGATAAAATATTCGTTTTTTTGTTTTGGGTTTCTTTTCAAACTCAATTTGCAGCCGATCTGAAAGTCGTATCATATTTAAGTGCATTGGCAATGACAGAGGATGAAAGCACCTAATAGGCCAACAAAACGTCATTAAGATCGATTTTTTTGGCTACGAGATACAGGATGTCAAAAATAAAAAATATGTTTTTTGTGTTTTTGGACTACTTTTCAAACTCAATTAACAGCCAATCAAAAATTCGTATCATACTTTTGTGCATTGGGAATAAAAATGAATGAAAGCTTCTACAGGGCTACCAAACGCCATGAAGATCGGTGTACTGGGCTATGAGATACAGGGTGTCAAAGTAAAAAATTTGTTTTCTGCTTTTTGGAATACTTTTCAATCTAAATTTGCAGACGATCTAAGATCCGTATCATAATTGTGTGCATTAAAAATGACAGGGGATGAAAACACTCACCAGGGCTGCCAAACGTCATTACTATCGGTGTGCTGCGTTACGAGATACAGGGTCAGAGCTAAAAAAATTGATTTTTTTTTTTTGTTACTTTTCAAACTCAATTTGCAGCCGATCTAAAAGTCGTATCATACTTAAGTGCGTTGGTAATGACAGGGAATGAAAGCTTCTTTAGGCCAACCAAACGTCATTAAGATCGGTGTACTGGGTTAGGAGATACAGGGTGCCAAAGATAGAAAATTTATTTATTGTGTTTTTGGACATCTTTTCAAACTCTAAATTTAAAAAATTAATTTTTTGTTTTTTTGGACTACTTTTCAAACTCAATTTGCAAACGAACTTAAAGTCGTTTCATAGTTTTGTGCATTGAAAATGACAGGGAATGAAAGCACCTAACAGGGCTACTAAACGTCATTAAGATCAGTGTACTCTGTAACGAGATACAGGGTGCCAAAGATAAAATATTCGTGTTTTTTTTTAGATTTCTTTTCAAACTCAATTTGCAGCCGATCTGAAAGTCGTATCATACTTTTGTGCGTTGGGAATGACAGAAAATGAAAGCACCTACCAAGCCTACCAAACGTGATTAAGATCGGTATACTGGGCTACGAGATACAGGGTGTCAAAGTTTAAAAAAATTATTTTTTGTGTTTTTGGACTACTTTTCAAACTCAATTTTCAGCCGATCTAAAAACCGGATCATACTTTTGTGCATTGGGAATAAAAAAGGATGAAAGCTTCTAAAGGGCTTCCAAACGTCATTAAGATCGGTGTACTGTGTTATGAGACACAGGGTGTCAAAATTAAAAAATTGTTTTTTGCTTTTATCACTACTTTTCAAACTCAATTTGCAGCAGATCTAAAAATCGTATCATACTTTAGTGCATTTGGAATGACAGAGAATGAAAGCACCTACCAGGGCTTCTAAACGTGATTAAGATCGGTGTACTGGGCTATGAAATACAAGGTGCCAAAGATAAAAAAAATATTTTTCGTTTTTTTTTTTGTACTTTTCAAACTCAATTTGCAGCCGATCCAAAAGTCGTATCATATTTTTTTGCATTGGGAATAAAATGAATGAAAGCTTCTACAGGGCTACCAAACGTCATTAAGATGGGTGTACTGGGCTATGAGATACAGGGTGTCAAAGTAAAAAATGTTTTTTTTGCTTTTTAGAATACTTTTCAATCTAAATTTGCAGCCGATCTAAGATCCGTATCATACTTTTGTGCATTTGGAATGACAGAGAATGAAAGCACCTACCAGGGCTTCTTAACGTGATTAAGATCGGTGTACTGGGTTACGAAATACAGGGTGCCAAAGATAGAAAATTTTTGTTTTGTGTTTTTGGACTATTTTTCAAACTCAATTTGCAGCCGATCTGAAAGTTGCATCAGACTTTTGTGCATTGGGAATGAGAGAGAATGAAAGCACCTACTAGGGCTACCAACCGTCATTACTATCGGTGTACTGGGCTACGAGATACAGGGTGTCAAAACTTAAAAAATTTAGTTTTTGTGTTTTTGGACTACTTTTCAAACTCAATTTGCAACCGATTCAAAAGTCGTATCATACTTTTGTGCATTGGGAATAAAAATTATTGAAAGCTTCTACAGGGCTACCAAACGCCATGAAGATCGGTGTACTGGGCTATGAGATACAGGGTGTCAAAGTAAAAAATTTGTTTTCTGTTTTTTGGAATACTTTTCAATCTAAATTTGCAGCCGATCTAAGATCCGTATCATACTTTTGTGCATTTGGAATGACAGAGAATGAAAGCACCTACCAGGGCTTCGAAACGTGATTAAGATCGGTGTACTGGGCTATGAAATACAGGGTTCCAAAGATAAAATATTTGTGTTTTGTGTTTTTGGACTACTTTTCAAACTCAATTTGCAGCCGTTCTAAAAGACGTTTCATACTTTAGTGCATAAGGAATGACAGAGGATGAAAGCATTTAATATGCCAAATAAACGTCGTTAAGATCGGTGTTTTTGGCTAGGAGATACAGGGTGTCAAAAATAAAAAATATGTTTTTTGTGTTTTTGGACTACTTTTCAAACTCAATTTGAGGCCAATCAAAAATTCGTATCATACTTTTGTGCATTGGGAATAAAAATGAATGAAAGCTTCTACAGGGCTACCAAACGCCATGAAGATCGGTGTACTGGGTTATGAGATACAGGGTGTCAAAGTAAAAAATTTGTTTTCTGCTTTTTGGAATACTTTTCAATCTAAATTTGCAGCCGATCTAAGATCCGTATCATACTTTTGCATTTGGAATGACAGAGAATGAAAGCACCTACCAGGGCTTCTAAACGTGATTAAGATCGGTGTACTGGGTTATGAAATACAGGGTTCCAAAGATAAAAAATTTGTGTTATGTGTTTTTGGACTACTTTTCAAACTCAATTTGCAGCCAATCAAAAATTCGTATCATACTTTTGTGCATTGGGAATAAAAATGAATGAAAGCTCCTACAGGGCTACCAAACGCCATGAAGATCGGTGTACTGGGTTATGAGATACAGGGTGTCAAAGTAAAAAATTTGTTTTCTGCTTTTTGGAATACTTTTCAATCTAAATTTGCAGCCGATCTAAGATCCGTATTATACTTTTGTGCATTTGGAATGACAGAGAATGAAAGCACCTACCAGGGCTTCTAAACGTGATAAAGATTGGTGTACTGGGCTATGAAATACAGGGTGCCATAGATAAAAAATTTGTGTTTTGTGTTTTTGGACTACTTTTCAAACTCAATTTGCAGCCGTTCTAAAAGACATTTCATACTTTAGTGCATAAGGAATGACAGAGGATGAAAGCATCTAATATGCCAAATAAACGTCGTTAAGATCGGTGTTTTTGGCTAGGAGATACAGGGTGTCAAAAATAAAAAATATGTTTTTTGTGTTTTTGGACTACTTTTCAAACTCAATTTGAGGCCAATCAAAAATTCGTATCATACTTGTGTGCATTGGGAATAAAAATGAATGAAAGCTTCTACAGGGCTACCAAACGCCATGAAGATCGGTGTACTGGGTTATGAGATACAGGGTGTCAAAGTAAAAAATTTGTTTTCTGCTTTTTGGAATACTTTTCAATCTAAATTTGCAGCCGATCTAAGATCCGTATCATACTTTTGTGCATTTGGAATGACAGAGAATGAAAGCACCTACCAGGGCTTCTAAACGTGATAAAGATTGGTGTACTGGGTTATGAAATACAGGGTGCCATAGATAAAAAATTTGTGTTTTGTGTTTTTGGACTACTTTTCAAACTCAATTTGCAGCCGATCTGAAATTCGTTTCATACTTTTGTGCATTGGGAATGACAAAGGATGAAAGCACCTACCAGGGCTACCAAACGTCATTAAGATCGGTTTACTGCGTTAGGAGATACAGGGTGGCAAAGATAAAAAATTTTTGTTTTCAAACTCAATTTGCAGCCGATCCAAAAGTCGTATCATATTTTTGTTTATTGGGAATAAAATGAATGAAAGATTCTACAGGGCTACCAAACGACATTAAGATGGGTGTACTGGGTTATGAGATACAGGGTGTCAAAGTAAAAAATTTGTTTTCTGCTTTTTGGAATACTTTTCAATCTCAATTTGCAGCCGATCTAAGATCCGTATCATACTTTTGTGCATTTGGAATGGCAGAGAATGAAAGCATCTAATAGGCCAAATAAACGTCGTTAAGATCGGTGATTTTGGCTAGGAGATACAGGGTGTCAAAAATAAAAAATATGTTTTTTGTGTTTTTTGGACTACTTTTCAAACTCAATTTGCAGCCGATTTGAAAGTTGTATCATACTTTTGTGCATTGGGAATGCCAGAGGATGAAAGCTTCTACAGGGCTACCAAACGCCATGAAGATCGGTGTACTGGGTTATGAGATACAGGGTGTCAAAGTAAAAAATTTGTTTTCTGCTTTTTGGAATACTTTTCAATCTAAATTTGCAGCCGATCTAAGATCCGTATCATACTTTTGCATTTGGAATGACAGAGAATGAAAGCACCTACCAGGGCTTCTAAACGTGATTAAGATCGGTGTACTGGGTTATGAAATACAGGGTTCCAAAGATAAAAAATTTGTGTTTTGTGTTTTTGGACTACTTTTCAAACTTAATTTGCAGCCAATCAAAAATTCGTATCATACTTTTGTGCATTGGGAATAAAAATGAATGAAAGCTTCTACAGGGCTACCAAACGCCATGAAGATCGGTGTACTGGGTTATGAGATACAGGGTGTCAAAGTAAAAAATTTGTTTTCTGCTTTTTGGAATACTTTTCAATCTAAATTTGCAGCCGATCTAAGATCCGTATCATACTTTTGTGCATTTGGAATGACAGAGAATGAAAGCACCTACCAGGGCTTCTAAACGTGATAAAGATTGGTGTACTGGGCTATGAAATACAGGGTGCCATAGATAAAAAATTTGTGTTTTGTGTTTTTGGACTACTTTTCAAACTCAATTTGCAGCCGTTCTAAAAGACATTTCATACTTTAGTGCATAAGGAATGACAGAGGATGAAAGCATCTAATATGCCAAATAAACGTCGTTAAGATCGGTGTTTTTGGCTAGGAGATACAGGGTGTCAAAAATAAAAAATATGTTTTTTGTGTTTTTGGACTACTTTTCAAACTCAATTTGAGGCCAATCAAAAATTCGTATCATACTTGTGTGCATTGGGAATAAAAATGAATGAAAGCTTCTACAGGGCTACCAAACGCCATGAAGATCGGTGTACTGGGTTATGAGATACAGGGTGTCAAAGTAAAAAATTTGTTTTCTGCTTTTTGGAATACTTTTCAATCTAAATTTGCAGCCGATCTAAGATCCGTATCATACTTTTGTGCATTTGGAATGACAGAGAATGAAAGCACCTACCAGGGCTTCTAAACGTGATAAAGATTGGTGTACTGGGTTATGAAATACAGGGTGCCATAGATAAAAAATTTGTGTTTTGTGTTTTTGGACTACTTTTCAAACTCAATTTGCAGCCGATCTGAAATTCGTTTCATACTTTTGTGCATTGGGAATGACAAAGGATGAAAGCACCTACCAGGGCTACCAAACGTCATTAAGATCGGTTTACTGCGTTAGGAGATACAGGGTGGCAAAGATAAAAAATTTGTGTTTTCAAACTCAATTTGCAGCCGATCCAAAAGTCGTATCATATTTTTGTTTATTGGGAATAAAATGAATGAAAGATTCTACAGGGCTACCAAACGACATTAAGATGGGTGTACTGGGTTATGAGATACAGGGTGTCAAAGTAAAAAATTTGTTTTCTGCTTTTTGGAATACTTTTCAATCTAAATTTGCAGCCGATCTAAGATCCGTATCATACTTTTGTGCATTTGGAATGGCAGAGAATGAAAGCATCTAATAGGCCAAATAAACGTCGTTAAGATCGGTGATTTTGGCTAGGAGATACAGGGTGTCAAAAATAAAAAATATGTTTTTTGTGTTTTTTGGACTACTTTTCAAACTCAATTTGCAGCCGATTTGAAAGTTGTATCATACTTTTGTGCATTGGGAATGCCAGAGGATGAAAGCACCTACCAGGGCTATCAAACGTCTTTACTATCGGTTTACTGCGTTACGAGATACAGGGTGTCAGAGCTAAAAAAAATGATTTTTTGTTTCTTTTTATTACTTTTCAAACTCAATTTGCAGCCAATCTAAAAGTCGTATCATACTTTTGTGCATTGGGAATAAAAAAGGATGAAAGCTTCTACAAGGTTATCAAACGTCGTTAAGATCGGTGCACTGTGTTTTGAGACACAGGGTGTCAAAGTTAAACAATTTATTTTTTTTTTTTCTTTTTGGAATACTTTTCAATCTAAATTTGCAGCCGATCTTAAAGCCGTATCATACTTTTGTGAATTTGAAATAAAGGAGGGTGAAAGCTTCTACAGGGCTACCAAACGTCATTACTATCGGTGTACTGTGTTTTGAGACACAGGGTGACAGAGCTAAAAAAAATGATTTTTTGTTTCTTTTTATTACTTTTCAAGCTCAATTTGCAGCCGATCTGAAAGTCGTTTTATACTTTTGTGCATTGGGAATGACAAAGGATGAAAGCACCTACCACGGCTACCAAACGTCATTAAGATCGGTTTACTGCGTTAGGAGATACAGGGTGGCAAAGATAAAAAATTTGTGTTTTCAAACTCAATTTGCAACCGATTCAAAAGTCGTATCATACTTTTGTGCATTGGGAATAAAAATTATTGAAAGCTTCTACAGGGCTACCAAACGCCATGAAGATCGGTTTACTGGGCTATGAGATACAGGGTGTCAAAGTAAAAAATTTGTTTTCTGTTTTTTGGAATACTTTTCAATCTAAATTTGCAGCCGATCTAAGATCCGTATCATACTTTTGTGCATTTGGAATGACAGAGAATGAAAGCACCTACCAGGGCTTCTAAACGTGATTAAGATCGGTGTACTGGGCTATGAAATACAGGGTTCCAAAGATAAAAAATTTGTGTTTTGTGTTTTTGGACTACTTTTCAAACTCAATTTGCAGCCGTTCTAAAAGACGTTTCATACTTTAGTGCATAAGGAATGACAGAGGATGAAAGCATTTAATATGCCAAATAAACGTCGTTAAGATCGGTGTTTTTGGCTAGGAGATACAGGGTGTCAAAAATAAAAAATATGTTTTTTGTGTTTTTGGACTACTTTTCAAACTCAATTTGAGGCCAATCAAAAATTCGTATCATACTTTTGTGCATTGGGAATAAAAATGAATGAAAGCTTCTACAGGGCTACCAAACGCCATGAAGATCGGTGTACTGGGTTATGAGATACAGGGTGTCAAAGTAAAAAATTTGTTTTCTGCTTTTTGGAATACTTTTCAATCTAAATTTGCAGCCGATCTAAGATCCGTATCATACTTTTGCATTTGGAATGACAGAGAATGAAAGCACCTACCAGGGCTTCTAAACGTGATAAAGATTGGTGTACTGGGTTATGAAATACAGGGTGCCATAGATACAAAATTTGTGTTTTGTGTTTTTGGACTACTTTTCAAACTCAATTTGCAGCCGATCTGAAATTCGTTTCATACTTTTGTGCATTGGGAATGACAAAGGATGAAAGCACCTACCAGGGCTACCAAACGTCATTAAGATCGGTTTACTGCGTTAGGAGATACAGGGTGGCAAAGATAAAAAATTTGTGTTTTCAAACTCAATTTGCAGCCGATCCAAAAGTCGTATCATATTTTTGTTTATTGGGAATAAAATGAATGAAAGATTCTACAGGGCTACCAAACGACATTAAGATGGGTGTACTGGGTTATGAGATACAGGGTGTCAAAGTAAAAAATTTGTTTTCTGCTTTTTGGAATACTTTTCAATCTAAATTTGCAGCCGATCTAAGATCCGTATCATACTTTTGTGCATTTGGAATGGCAGAGAATGAAAGCATCTAATAGGCCAAATAAACGTCGTTAAGATCGGTGATTTTGGCTAGGAGATACAGGGTGTCAAAAATAAAAAATATGTTTTTTGTGTTTTTTGGACTACTTTTCAAACTCAATTTGCAGCCGATTTGAAAGTTGTATCATACTTTTGTGCATTGGGAATGCCAGAGGATGAAAGCACCTACCAGGGCTATCAAACGTCTTTACTATCGGTTTACTGCGTTACGAGATACAGGGTGTCAGAGCTAAAAAAAATGATTTTTTGTTTCTTTTTATTACTTTTCAAACTCAATTTGCAGCCAATCTAAAAGTCGTATCATACTTTTGTGCATTGGGAATAAAAAAGGATGAAAGCTTCTACAAGGTTATCAAACGTCGTTAAGATCGGTGCACTGTGTTTTGAGACACAGGGTGTCAAAGTTAAACAATTTATTTTTTTTTTTTCTTTTTGGAATACTTTTCAATCTAAATTTGCAGCCGATCTTAAAGCCGTATCATACTTTTGTGAATTTGAAATAAAGGAGGGTGAAAGCTTCTACAGGGCTACCAAACGTCATTACTATCGGTGTACTGTGTTTTGAGACATAGGGTGACAGAGCTAAAAAAATGATATTTTGTTTCTTTTTATTACTTTTCAAGCTCAATTTGCAGCCGATCTGAAAGTCGTTTTATACTTTTGTGCATTGGGAATGACAAAGGATGAAAGCACCTACCAGGGCTACCAAACGTCATTAAGATCGGTTTACTGCGTTACGAGATACAGGGTGGCAAAGATAAAAAATTTGTGTTTTTGGACTACTTTTCAAACTCAATTTGCAGCCGATCCAAAAGTCGTATCATATTTTTGTGCATTGGGAATAAAATGAATGAAAGATTCTACAGGGCTACCAAACGTCATTAAGATGGGTGTACTGGGTAATGAGATACAGGGTGTCAAAGTAAAAAATCATTTTTTTTGCTTTTTGGACTACTTTTCAAACTCAATTTGCAGCCGATCTAAACATCGTATCTAAAATGAAAGCACCTACCAGGGCTATCAAACATCATTAAGATCGGTGTACGGGGCTATGAGATACAGGGTACCAAAAATAAAACATTTGTTTATTGAGTTTTTGAACTACTTTTCAAAGTCTAAATTTTAAAATTAGTTTTTTGTTTTTTTTTTACCACTTTTCAAACTCAATTTGCAGACGAATTAAAAGTCGTTTCATACTTGTGTGCATTGAAAATGACAGGGGATGAAAACACTCACCAGGGCTGCCAAACGTCATTACTATCGGTGTGCTGCGTTACGAGATACAGGGTCAGAGCTAAAAATATTGATTTTTTTTTTTTTTTGTTACTTTTCAAAATCAATTTGCAGCCGATCTAAAAGTCGTATCATACTTTAGTGCATTGGTAATGACAGGGAATGAAAGCTTCTTTAGGCCAACCAAACGTCATTAAGATCGGTGTACTGGGTTAGGAGATACAGGGTGCCAAAGATAGAAAATTTATTTATTGTGTTTTTGGACATCTTTTCAAACTCTAAATTTAAAAAATTAATTTTTTTGTTTTTTTGGACTACTTCTCAAACTCAATTTGCAAACGAACTAAAAGTCGTTTCATAGTTTTGTGCATTGAAAATGACAGGGGATGAAAACACTCACCAGGGCTGCCAAACGTCATTACTATCGGTGTGCTGCGTTACGAGATACAGGGTCAGAGCTAAAAAAATTGATTTTTTTTTTTTGTTACTTTTCAAACTCAATTTGCAGCCGATCTAAGAGTCGTATCATACTTTAGTGCATTGGTAATGACAGGGAATGAAAGCTTCTTTAGGCCAACTAAACGGCATTAAGATCGGTGTACTGGGTTAGGAGACACAGGGTGCCAAAGATAGAAAATTTATTTATTGTGTTTTTGGACATCTTTTCAAAATCTAAATTAAAAAAATTAATTTTTTGTTTTTTTGGACTACTTCTCAAACTCAATTTGCAAACGAACTAAAAGTCGTTTTATACTTGTGTGCATTGAAAATGACAGGGGATGAAAACACTCACCAGGGCTGCCAAACGTCATTACTATCGGTGTGCTGCGTTACGAGATACAGGGTCAGAGCTAAAAAAATTGATTTTTTTTTTTTGTTACTTTTCAAACTCAATTTGCAGCCGATCTAAAAGACGTATCATACTTAAGTGCATTGGTAATGACAGGGAATGAAAGCTTCTTTAGGCCAACCAAACGTCATTAAGATCGGTGTACTGGGTTAGGAGATACAGGGTGCCAAAAATAGAAAATTTATTTATTGTGTTTTTGGACATCTTTTCAAAATCTAAATTTAAAAAATTAATTTTTTGTTTTTTTGGACTACTTCTCAAAGTCAATTTGCAAACGAACTAAAAGTCGTTTCATACTTGTGTGCATTGAAAATGACAGGGGATGAAAACACTCACCAGGGCTGCCAAACGTCATTACTATCGGTGTGCTGCGTTACGAGATACAGGGTCAGAGCTAAAAAAATTGATTTTTTTTTTTTTGTTACTTTTCAAAATCAATTTGCAGCCGATCTAAAAGTCGTTTCATACTTTTGTGCTTTGGGAATGACAGAGAATGAAAGCACCTAGCAGGCCTACCAAACGTCATTAAGATCGGTGTACTGGGCTACGAGATACAGGGTGTCAAAGTTTAAAAAAATTATTTTTTGTGTTTTTGGACTACTTTTCAAACTCAATTTGCACCCGATCCAAACACCGTTTCATACTTTAGTGCATTGGGAATAAAAAAGGATGAAATCTTCTACAGGGCTACCAAACGTCATTAAGATTGGTGTACTGTGTTATTAGACACAGGGTGTCAAAGTTAAAAAATTGTTTTTTGCTTTTTATACTACTTTTCAAACTCAAATTGCAGCAGATCTAAAAATCGTTTCATACTTAAGTGCATTGGGAATGACAGAGAATGAAAGCACCTACCAGGGCTACTAAACGTCATTAAGATCGGTATACTGGGTTACGAAATACTGGGTGCCAAAGATAAAAATTTTTTGTGTTTTGTGTTTTTGTACTACTTTTCAAACTCAATTTGCACCCGATCCAAAAACCGTTTCATACTTTAGTGAAATGGAAATGACAGAAAATGAATGCACCTACCAGGGCTACCAAACGTCATTAGGATCGGTGAACTGGGTTATGAAACACAGGGTGTCAAAGTTAAAAAATTGTTTTTTGCTTTTTGGACTACTTTTCAAATTCAATTTGCACCCGATCTAAAAATCGAATCATACTTTAGTGCATTGGGAATGACATAAAATGAAAGCATCTACCAGGGCTTCCTAACTTCCTTAAGATCGGTGTACTGATTACGAGATACAGGGAGCCAAAGATAAAAAATGTATTAATTGTGTTTTTGGACTAATTTTAAAACTAAATTTGCACCCGATCCAAAAACCGTTTCATACTTTAGTGCATTGGGAATAAAAAAGGATGAAATCTTCTACAGGGCTACCAAACGTCATTAAGATTGGTGTACTGTGTTATTAGACACAGGGTGTCAAAGTTAAAAAATTGTTTTTTGCTTTTTATACTACTTTTCAAACTCAAATTGCAGCAGATCTAAAAATCGTTTCATACTTAAGTGCATTGGCAATGACAGAGAATGAAAGCACCTACCAGGGCTACTTAACGCCATTCGGATCGGTGCACTGGGTTATGAGATACAGGGTGCCAAAGATAGAAAATTTATTTATTGTGTTTTTAGACTACTTTTCAAACTCTAAATTTAAAAAATTAGTTTTTTTTTTTTTTTTTGACTACTTTTCAAACTCAATTTGCAGACGAACTAAAAGTCGTTTCATAGTTTTGTGCATTAGAAATGACAGGGGATGAAAACACCTACCAGGGCTACCAATCGTTATAACTATCGGTGTACTGACTTACGAGATACAAGGTCAGAGCTAACTTTTCTTTATAACATTTCAAACTCAATTTGCGGCCGTTCTCAAAGTCGTATCATAGTTAAGTGCATTGATACTGACAGAAGATGAAAGCATTTACCAGGGGTACAAAACTTCAATAAGATCGGTGTACTAAGTTACGAGATACAGGGTGGCAAAGATAAAAAATTTGTTTTTTTGTTTTTTGGACTACTTTACAATTTCAATTCGCAGCCGATCTAAAAGTCGTATCATACTTTTGAGCATATGAAATGACAGAAAATGAAAGCACCTACCAGGGCTACTAAACGTCATGAAGATCGGTGTACTGCATTACGAGATACAGGGTGCCAAGGATAGAAAATTTGTTTTTTGTGTTTTGGACTACTTTTCAAACTCAATTGCAGCCGATCTAAAAGTCGTATCATACTTAAGTGCATTGGGAATGAAGGAGGATGAATGCACGTACAAGGGCTGCAAAACGTCATTAAGATCGGTGCACTTGGCTATGAGATACAGGGTGTCAAACTTTAAAAAATTTATTTTTTGTGTTTTTTGACTTTTATTCAGACTCAATTTGCAGCCGATCTAAAAGTCGTATCATACTTTTGTTCATTATGAATGAAAAAAGATGAAAGTTTCTATAGCGCTACCTTACATCATAAAAATCGGTGTACTGGGCTACGAGATACAGGGTGTCAAAGCTTAAAAAATTTATTTTTTGTGTTTTTGGACTACTTTACAAACTCAATTCGCAGTCGATCTAAAAGTCGTATCATACTTTTGAGCATATGAAATGACAGAAAATAAAAGCACCTACCAGGGCTGTCAAACGTCATTAAGATCGGTGTACTGTGTTACGAGATACAGGGTGCCAAGGATAGAAAATTTGTTTTTTGTGTTTTGGACTACTTTTCAAAATCAATTTGCAGCCGATCTAAAAGTCGTTTCATACTTTTGTGCTTTGGGAATGACAGAGAATGAAAGCACCTAGCAGGCCTACCAAACGTCATTAAGATCGGTGTACTGGGCTACGAGATACAGGGTGTCAAAGTTTAAAAAAATTATTTTTTGTGTTTTTGGACTACTTTTCAAACTCAATTTGCACCCGATCCAAACACCGTTTCATACTTTAGTGCATTGGGAATAAAAAAGGATGAAATCTTCTACAGGGCTACCAAACGTCATTAAGATTGGTGTACTGTGTTATTAGACACAGGGTGTCAAAGTTAAAAAATTGTTTTTTGCTTTTTATACTACTTTTCAAACTCAAATTGCAGCAGATCTAAAAATCGTTTCATACTTAAGTGCAATGGAAATGACAGAGAATGAAAGCACCTACCAGGGGTACCAAACGTTCTTAAGATCGGAGTACTGAGTTACGAGATAAAGGGTGGCAAAGATAAAAAATTTACTTTTTGTGTTTTGGACAACTTTTTAAACTCAATTTGCAGCCGATCTAAAATTCGTATCATACTTTAGTTAATTGAAAATGACAAAAAATGAAAGCACTTACAAGGGCTACCAAACGTCATTAAGATCGGTGTACTGCGTTACGAGATACAGGGTGCCAAAGATAGAAAAATTTTTTTTTTTGTGTTTTGGGCTACTTTTCAAACTAAATTTGCAGCTGATCTAAGAGTCGTATAATACTAAAGTTCTTTGGAAATGACAGAAGATTAAAATACCTACCAGGGCTACCAAACGTCATTAAGATCGGTGTACTTCGTTACGAGATACAGGGTGCCAAAGATAGAAAATTTGTTTTTTGTGTTTTTGACTACTTTTCAAACTCAATTTGCAGCTGATCTAAGAGTCGTATAATACTTTAGTGCTTTTGAAATGACAGAAAATAAAAGCACCTACCAGGGCTGTCAAACGTCATTAAGATCGGTGTATTGTGTTACGAGATACAGGGTGCCAAGGATAGAAAATTTGTTTTTTGTGTTTTGGACTACTTTTCAAACTCAATTTGCAGCTGATCTAAGAGTCGTATAATACTTTAGTGCATTGGAAATGACAGAGGATGAAAACACCTACCAGGGCAACCAAACGTCATTAAGATCGGTGTACTGCGTTACGAGATACAGGGTGCCAAGGATAGAAAATTTGTTTTTTGTGTTTTGGACTACTTTTGAAACTCAATTGCAGCCGATCTAAGAGTCGTATCATCGTTCATTATGAATGAAAAAAGATGAAAGCTTCTACAGGGCTACCAAACATCAGTTAAATCGGTGTACTGGGCTACGAGATACAGGGTGTCAAAGTTTAAAAAATTTATTTTCTGTTTTTTTGGACTACTTTACAATTTCAATTCGCAGCCGATCTAAAAGTCGTATCATACTTTTGAGCATATGAAATGACAGAAAATGAAAGCACCTACCAGGGCTACTAAACGTCATGAAGATCGGTGTACTGCATTACGAGATACAGGGTGCCAAGGATAGAAAATTTGTTTTTTGTGTTTTGGACTACTTTTCAAACTCAATTGCAGCCGATCTAAAAGTCGTATCATCGTTCATTATGAATGAAAAAAGATGAAAGCTTCTACAGGGCTACCAAACGTCATTAAATTCGGTGTACTGCGTTACGAGATACAGGGTGCCAAAGGTAAAATATTAGTTTTTTTTGTTTTTTTAATTTATTTTCAAACTCAATTTGCAGCCGATCTAAATGTCGTATCATACTTAAGTGCATTGGGAATGAAGGAGGATGAATGCACGTACAAGGGCTGCAAAACGTCATTAAGATCGGTGCACTTGGCTATGAGATACAGGGTGTCAAACTTTAAAAAATTTATTTTTTGTGTTTTTTGACTTTTATTCAGACTCAATTTGCAGCCGATCTAAAAGTCGTATCATACTTTTGTTCATTATGAATGAAAAAAGATGAAAGTTTCTATAGCGCTACCTTACATCATAAAAATCGGTGTACTGGGCTACGAGATACAGGGTGTCAAAGCTTAAAAAATTTATTTTTTGTGTTTTTGGACTACTTTACAAACTCAATTCGCAGTCGATCTAAAAGTCGTATCATACTTTTGAGCATATGAAATGACAGAAAATAAAAGCACCTACCAGGGCTGTCAAACGTCATTAAGATCGGTGTACTGTGTTACGAGATACAGGGTGCCAAGGATAGAAAATTTGTTTTTTGTGTTTTGGACTACTTTTCAAAGTCAATTTGCACACGATCTAAAAGTCGAATCATACTTTTGTGCATTGGGAATGACAGAGGATGAAAACATCTACCAGGGCTACCAAACGTCATTAAGATCGGTGTACTGCGTTACGAGATACAGGGTGCCAAAGATAGAAAATTTGTTATTTGTGTTTTGGACTACTTTTCAAACTCAATTTGCAGCTGATCTAAGAGTCGTATAATACTTAAGTGCATTGGGAATGACAGAAGCTGAAAACACCTACCAGGGCTTTCAAACGTCATTAAAATTGGTGTACTGGGCTTCGAGCTACAGGGTGTAAAAGTTTAAAAAATTTATTTTTTTTGTTTTTCGACTACTTTACAAACTCAATTCGCAACCGATCTAAAAGTCGTATCATACTTTTAAGCATTGGGAATGAAAGAGGATGAATGCACTAACCAGGGCTACCAAACGTCATTAAGATCGGTGTACTGCGTTACGAGATACAGGGTGCCAAAGATAGAAAATTTGTTATTTGTGTTTTGGACTACTTTTCAAACTCAATTTGCAGCTGATCTAAGAGTCGTATAATACTTAAGTGCATTGGGAATGACAGAAGCTGAAAACACCTACCAGGGCTTTCAAACGTCATTAAAATCGGTGTACTGGGCTACGAGCTACAGGGTGTAAAAGTTTAAAAAATTTATTTTTATTTTGTTTTTCGACTACTTTACAAACTCAATTCGCAGCCGATCTAAAAGTCGTATCATACTTTTAAGCATTGGGAATGAAAGAGGATGAATGCACTAACCAGGGCTACCAAACGTCATTAAGATCGGTGTACTGCGTTACGAGATACAGGGTGCCAAAGATAGAAAATTTGGTTTTTGTGTTTAGGACTTTTTTTTCAAACTCAATTGCAGCCGATCTAAAAGTCGTATCATCGTTCATTATGAATGAAAAAAGATGAAAGCTTCTACAGGGCTACCAAACATCAGTTAAATCGGTGTACTGGGCTACGAGATACAGGGTGTCAAAGTTTAAAAAATTTATTTTCTATTTTTTTGGACTACTTTACAATTTCAATTCGCAGCCAATCTAAAAGTCGTATCATACTTTTAAGCATTGGGAATGAAAGAAGATGAATGCACCTACCAGGGCTAACCAAATGTCATTAAGATCGGTGTACTGCGTTACGAGATACAGGGTGCCAAAGATAGAAAATTTGTTATTTGTGTTTTGGACTACTTTTCCAACCCAATTTGTAGCTGATCTAAGAGATCTAAATCGGTGTACTGGGCTACGAGATACAGGGTGTCAAAGTTTAAAAAATTTATTTTCTGTTTTTTTGGACTACTTTACAATTTCAATTCGCAGCCAATCTAAAAGTCGTATCATACTTTTAAGCATTGGGAATAAAAGAAGATGAATGCACTTACCAGGGCTACCAAACGTCATGAAGATCGGTGTACTGCGTTACGAGATATAGGGTGTCAAAGCTAGAAAATGAGTTTTTTGTTTTTTTTTTGGATTACTATTCAAACTCAATTTGCACACGATCTAAAAGTCGTATCATACTTTTGAGAATTGGGAATGAAAGAGGATGAATCCACTAACCAGGGCTACCAATCGTCATTAAGATCGGTGTACTGCGTTACGAGATACAGGGTGCCAAGGATAGAAAATTTGTTTTTTGTGTTTTGGACTACTTTTCAAACTCAATTGTAGCCAATCTAAAAGTCGTATCATCGTTTATTATGAATGAAAAAAGATGAAAGCTTCTACAGGGCTACCAAACATCAGTTAAATCGGTGTACTGGGCTACGAGATACAGGGTGTCAAAGTTTAAAAAATTTATTTTCTGTTTTTTTTGGACTACTTTACAATTTCAATTCGCAGCCGATCTAAAAGTCGTATCATACTTTTAAGCATTGGGAATGAAAGAGGATGAATGCACTAACCAGGGCTACCAAACGTCATTAAGATCGGTGTACTGCGTTACGAGATACAGGGTGCCAAAGATAG
Organism: Hirtodrosophila cameraria; assembly: GCA_949708635.1. NCBI lineage: Eukaryota > Metazoa > Arthropoda > Insecta > Diptera > Drosophilidae > Hirtodrosophila > Hirtodrosophila cameraria. The sequence continues at coordinate 86,172 of OX453091.1, forward strand.
AAAATTTGTTTTTTGTGTTTTGGACTACTTTTCAAACTCAATTTGCAGCTGATCTAAGAGTCGTATAATACTTTAGTGCATTGGAAATGACAGAGAATGAAAACACCTACCAGGGCAACCAAACGTCATTAAGATCGGTGTACTGCATTACGAGATACAGGGTGCCAAAGATAGAAAATTTGTTATTTGTGTTTTGGACTACTTTTCAAACTCAATTGCAGCCGATCTAAAAGTCGTTTCATCGTTCATTATGAATGAAAAAAGATGAAAGCTTCTACAGGGCCACCAACATCATTAAAATCGGTGTACTGGGCTACGAGATACATGGTGTCAAAGTTTAAAAAATTTATTTTCTGTTTTTTTGGACTACTTTACAATTTCAATTCGCAGCCGATCTAAAAGTCGTATCATTCTTTTGAGCATTGGAAATGACAGAAAATGAAAGCACCTACCAGGGCTAGCAAACATCATTAAAATCGGTGTACTGAGTTATGAGATACAGGGTGCCAAAGGTAATATATTTGTTTTTTTAATTTATTTTCAAACTCAATTTGCAGCCGATCTAAATGTCGTCTCATACTTTAGTGCATTGGGAATGAAGGAGGATGAATGCACTTACAAGGGCTGCAAAACATCATTAAAATCGGTGTACTGGGCTACGAGATACAGGGTGTCAAAGTTTAAAAAATTTATTTTCTGTCTTTTTGGAATACTTTTGTTTTTTTAATTTATTTTCAAACTCAATTTGCAGCCGATCTAAAAGTCGTTTCATCGTTCATTATGAATGAAAAAAGATGAAAGCTTCTACAGGGCCACCAACATCATTAAGATCGGTGCACTGAGCTATGAGATACAGGGTGTCAAAGTTTAAAAAATTTATTTTTTGTGTTTTTTGACTTTTATTCAGACTCAATTTGCAGCCGATCTAAAAGTCGTATCATACTTTTGTTCATTATGAATGAAAAAAAATGAAAGTTTCTATAGCGCTACCTAACATCATAAAAATTGGTGTACTGGGCTACGAGATACAGGGTGTCAAAGTTTAAAAAATTTATTTTTTGTGTTTTTGGACTACTTTACAAACTCAATTCGCAGTCGATCTAAAAGTCGTATCATACTTTTGAGCATATGAAATGACAGAAAATAAAAGCACCTACCAGGGCTGTCAAACGTCATTAAGATCGGTGTACTGTGTTACGAGATACAGGGTGCCAAGGATAGAAAATTTGTTTTTTGTGTTTTGGACTACTTTTCAAAGTCAATTTGCACACGATCTAAAAGTCGTATCATACTTTTGTGCATTGGGAATGACAGAGGATGAAAACACCTACCAAAACTTCCAAACGCCATTAAGATCGGTGTACTGCGTTACGAGATACAGGGTGTAAAAGTTTAAAAAATTTATTTTCTGTTTTTTTGGACTACTTTACAATTTCAATTCGCAGCCGATCTAAAAGTCGTATCATACTTTTAAGCATTGGGAATGAAAGAGGATGAATGCACTAACCAGGGCTACCAAACGTCATGAAGATCGGTGTACTGCGTTACGAGATACAGGGTGCCAAAGATAGAAAATTTGTTTTTTGTGTTTTGGACTACTTTTCAAACTCAATTTGCAGCTGATCTAAGAGTCGTATAATACTTTAGTGCTTTGGAAATGACAGAGAATGAAAACACCTACCAGGGCAACCAAACGTCATTAAGATCGGTGTACTGCATTACGAGATACAGGGTGCCAAAGATAGAAAATTTGTTATTTGTGTTTTGGACTACTTTTCAAACTCAATTTGCAGCTGATCTAAGAGTCGTATCATCGTTCATTATGAATGAAAAAAGATGAAAGCTTCTACAGGGCTACCAAACATCAGTTAAATCGGTGGACTGGGCTACGAGATACAGGGTGTCAAAGTTTAAAAAATTTATTTTCTGTTTTTTTGGACTACTTAACAATTTCAATTCGCAGCCGATCTAAAAGTCGTATCATACTTTTAAGCATTGGGAATGAAAGAGGATGAATGCACTAACCAGGGCTACCAAACGTCATGAAGATCGGTGTACTGCGTTACGAGATACAGGGTGCCAAAGATAGAAAATTTGTTTTTTGTGTTTTGGACTACTTTTCAAACTCAATTTGCAGCTGATCTAAGAGTCGTATAATACTTTAGTGCTTTGGAAATGACAGAGAATGAAAACACCTACCAGGGCAACCAAACGTCATTTAGATCGGTGTACTGCATTACGAGATACAGGGTGCCAAAGATAGAAAATTTGTTATTTGTGTTTTGGACTACTTTTCAAACTCAATTCGCAGCCGATCTAAAAGTCGTATCATCGTTCATTATGAATGAAAAAAGATGAAAGCTTCTACAGGGCTACCAAACTTCAGTTAAATCGGTGTACTGGGCTACGAGATACAGGGTGTCAAAGTTTAAAAAATTTATTTTCTGTTTTTTTGGACTACTTTACAATTTCAATTCGCAGCCGATCTAAAAGTCGTATCATACTTTTAAGCATTGGGAATGAAAGAGGATGAATGCACTAACCAGGGCTACCAAACGTCATGAAGATCGGTGTACTGCGTTACGAGATACAGGGTGCCAAAGATAGAAAATTTGTTTTTTGTGTTTTGGACTACTTTTCAAACTCAATTTGCAGCTGATCTAAGAGTCGTATAATACTTTTGTGCTTTGGAAATGACAGAGAATGAAAACACCTACCAGGGCAACCAAACGTCATTAAGATCGGTGTACTGCATTACGAGATACAGGGTGCCAAAGATAGAAAATTTGTTTTTTGTGTTTTGGACTACTTTTCAAACTCAATTGCAGCCGATCTAAAAGTCGTATCATCGTTTATTATGAATGAAAAAAGATGAAAGCTTCTACAGGGCTACCAAACATCAGTTAAATCGGTGTACTGGGCTACGAGATACAGGGTATCAAAGTTTAAAAAATTTATTTTCTGTTTTTTTGGACTACTTTACAATTTCAATTCGCAGCCGATCTAAAAGTCGTATCATACTTTTAAGCATTGGGAATGAAAGAGGATGAATGCACTAACCAGGGCTACCAAACGTCATTAAGATCGGTGTACTGCGTTACGAGATACAGGGTGCCAAAGATAGAAAATTTGTTTTTTGGGTTTTGGACTACTTTTTAAACTCAATTTGCAGCTGATCTAAGAGTCGTATTATACTTTAGTGCATTGGAAATGACAGAGAATGAAAACACCTACCAGGGCAACCAAACGTCATTAAGATCGGTGTACTGCATTACGAGATACAGGGTGCCAAAGATAGAAAATTTGTTTTTTGTGTTTTGGACTACTTTTCAAACTCAATTGCAGCCGATCTAAAAGTCGTTTCATCGTTCATTATGAATGAAAAAAGATGAAAGCTTCTACAGGGCCACCAACATCATTAAAATCGGTGTACTGGGCTACGAGATACATGGTGTCAAAGTTAAAAAATTTATTTTCTGTTTTTTTGGACTTCTTTACAATTTCAATTCGCAGCCGATCTAAAAGTCGTATCATTCTTTTGAGCATTGGAAATGACAGAAAATGAAAGCACCTACCAGGGCTAGCAAACATCATTAAAATCGGTGTACTGAGTTATGAGATACAGGGTGCCAAAGGTAATATATTTGTTTTTTTAATTTATTTTCAAACTCAATTTGCAGCCGATCTAAATGTCGTCTCATACTTTAGTGCATTGGGAATGAAAGAGGATGAATGCACGTACAAGGGCTGCAAAACGTCATTAAGATCGGTGCACTGGGCTATGAGATACAGGGTGTCAAAGTTTAAAAAATTTATTTTTTGTGTTTTTTGACTTTTATTCAGACTCAATTTGCAGCCGATCTAAAAGTCGTATCATACTTTTGTTCATTATGAATGAAAAAAGATGAAAGTTTCTATAGCGCTACCTAACATCATAAAAATCGGTGTACTGGGCTACGAGATACAGGGTGTCAAAGTTTAAAAAATTTATTTTTTGTGTTTTTGGACTACTTTACAAACTCAATTCGCAGTCGATCTAAAAGTCGTATCATACTTTTGAGCATATGAAATGACAGAAAATAAAAGCACCTACCAGGGCTGTCAAACGTCATTAAGATCGGTGTACTGTGTTACGAGATACAGGGTGCCAAGGATAGAAAATTTGTTTTTTGTGTTTTGGACTACTTTTCAAACTCAATTGCAGCCGATCTAAAAGTCGTTTCATCGTTCATTATGAATGAAAAAAGATGAAATCTTCTACAGGGCTACCAAACGTCATTAAATTCGGTGTACTGCGTTACGAGATACAGGGTGCCAAAGGTAAAATATTAGTTTTTTTGTTTTTTTAATTTATTTTCAAACTCAATTTGCAGCCGATCTAAATGTCGTATCATACTTTTAAGCATTGGGAATGAAAGAGGATGAATGCACTTACCAGGGCTACCAAACGTCATTAAGATCGGTGTACTGCGTTACGAGATACAGGGTGCCAAAGATAGAAAATTTGTTTTTTGTGTTTTGGACTACTTTTCAAACTCAATTTGCAGCCGATCTAAAAGTCGTATCATACTTTTAAGCATTGGGAATGAAAGAGGATGAATGCACTAACCAGGGCTACCAAACGTCATTAAGATCGGTGTACTGCGTTACGAGATACAGGGTGCCAAAGATAGAAAATTTGTTTTTTGTGTTTTGGACTACTTTTTAAACTCAATTTGCAGCTGATCTAAGAGTCGTATTATACTTTAGTGCATTGGAAATGACAGAGAATGAAAACACCTACCAGGGCAACCAAACGTCATTAAGATCGGTGTACTGCATTACGAGATACAGGGTGCCAAAGATAGAAAATTTGTTTTTTGTGTTTTGGACTACTTTTCAAACTCAATTGCAGCCGATCTAAAAGTCGTTTCATCGTTCATTATGAATGAAAAAAGATGAAAGCTTCTACAGGGCCACCAACATCATTAAAATCGGTGTACTGGGCTACGAGATACATGGTGTCAAAGTTTAAAAAATTTATTTTCTGTTTTTTTGGACTACTTTACAATTTCAATTCGCAGCCGATCTAAAAGTCGTATCATTCTTTTGAGCATTGGAAATGACAGAAAATGAAAGCACCTACCAGGGCTAGCAAACATCATTAAAATCGGTGTACTGAGTTATGAGATACAGGGTGCCAAAGGTAATATATTTGTTTTTTTAATTTATTTTCAAACTCAATTTGCAGCCGATCTAAATGTCGTCTCATACTTTAGTGCATTGGGAATGAAAGAGGATGAATGCACGTACAAGGGCTGCAAAACGTCATTAAGATCGGTGCACTGGGCTATGAGATACAGGGTGTCAAAGTTTAAAAAATTTATTTTTTGTGTTTTTTGACTTTTATTCAGACTCAATTTGCAGCCGATCTAAAAGTCGTATCATACTTTTGTTCATTATGAATGAAAAAAGATGAAAGTTTCTATAGCGCTACCTAACATCATAAAAATCGGTGTACTGGGCTACGAGATACAGGGTGTCAAAGTTTAAAAAATTAATTTTTTGTGTTTTTGGACTACTTTACAAACTCAATTCGCAGTATATGACATGACAGAAAATAAAAGCACCTACCAGGGCTGTCAAACGTCATTAAGATCGGTGTACTGTGTTACGAGATACAGGGTGCCAAGGATAGAAAATTTGTTTTTTGTGTTTTGGACTACTTTTCAAACTCAATTGCAGCCGATCTAAAAGACGTTTCATCGTTCATTATGAATGAAAAAAGATGAAAGCTTCTACAGGGCTACCAAACGTCATTAAATTCGGTGTACTGCGTTACGAGATACAGGGTGCCAAAGGTAAAATATTAGTTTTTTTGATTTTTTAATTTATTTTCAAACTCAATTTGCAGCCGATCTAAATGTCGTATCATACTTTTAAGCATTGGGAATGAAAGAGGATGAATGCACTAACCAGGGCTACCAAACGTCATTAAGATCGGTGTACTGCGTTACGAGATACAGGGTGCCAAAGATAGAAAATGTGTTTTTTGTGTTTTGGACTACTTTTCAAACTCAATTTGCAGCTGATCTAAGAGTCGTATAATACTTTAGTGCATTGGAAATGACTGAGAATGAAAACACCTACCAGGGCAACCAAACGTCATTAAGATCGGTGTACTGCATTACGAGATACAGGGTGCCAAAGATAGAAAATTTGTTATTTGTGTTTTGGACTACTTTTCAAACTCAATTGCAGCCGATCTAAAAGTCGTTTCATCGTTCATTATGAATGAAAAAAGATGAAAGCTTCTACAGGGCCACCAACATCATTAAAATCGGTGTACTGGGCTACGAGATACATGGTGTCAAAGTTTAAAAAATTTATTTTCTGTTTTTTTGGACTACTTAACAATTTCAATTCGCAGCCGATCTAAAAGTCGTATCATTCTTTTGAGCATTGGAAATGACAGAAAATGAAAGCACCTACCAGGGCTAGCAAACATCATTAAAATCGGTGTACTGAGTTATGAGATACAGGGTGCCAAAGATAGAAAATTTGGTTTTTGTGTTTAGGACTTTTTTTTCAAACTCAATTCGCAGCCGATCAAAAAGTCGTATCATCGTTCATTATGAATGAAAAAAGATGAAAGCTTCTACAGGGCTACCAAACATCAGTTAAATCGGTGTACTGGGCTACGAGATACAGGGTGTCAAAGTTTAAAAAATTTATTTTCTGTTTTTTTGGACTACTTTACAATTTCAATTCGCAGCCGATCTAAAAGTCTTATCATACTTTTAAGCATTGGGAATTAAAGAAGATGAATGCACTAACCAGGGCTACCAAACGTCATTAAGATCGGTGTACTGCGTTACGAGATACAGGGTGCCAAAGATAGAAAATTTGTTATTTGTGTTTTGGACTACCGTTCAAACTCAATTGCAGCCGATCTAAAAGTCGTATCATCGTTCATTATGAATGAAAAAAGATGAAAGCTTCTACAGGGCTACCAAACATCAGTTAAATCGGTGTACTGGGCTACGAGATACAGGGTGTCAAAGTTTAAAAAATTTATTTTCTGGTTTTTTTTGGACTAGTTTACAATTTCAATTCGCAGCCGATCTAAAAGTCGTATCATACTTTTAAGCATTGGGAATGAAAGAGGATGAATGCACTAACCAGGGCTACCAAACGTCATTAAGATCGGTGTACTGCGTTACGAGATACAGGGTGCCAAAGATAGAAAATTTGTTTTTTGTGTTTTGGACTACTTTTCAAACTCAATTTGCAGCTGATCTAAGAGTCGTATAATACTTTAGTGCATTGGAAATGACAGAGAATGAAAACACCTACCAGGGCAACCAAACGTCATTAAGATCGGTTTACTGCGTTACGAGATACAGGGTGCCAAAGATAGAAAATTTGGTTTTTGTGTTTAGGACTTTTTTTTCAAACTCAATTCGCAGCCGATCTAAAAGTCGTATCATCGTTCATTATGAATGAAAAAAGATGAAAGCTTCTACAGGGCTACCAAACATCAGTTAAATCGGTGTACTGGGCTACGAGATACAGGGTGTCAAAGTTTAAAAAATTTATTTTCTGTTTTTTTGGACTACTTTACAATTTCAATTCGCAGCCGATCTAAAAGTCGTATCATACTTTTAAGCATTGGGAATGAAAGAAGATGAATGCACTTACCAGGGCTACCAAACGTCATTAAGATCGGTGTACTGCGTTACGAGATACAGGGTGCCAAAGATAGAAAATTTGTTTTTTGTGTTTTGGACTACTTTTCAAACTCAATTTGCAGCTGATCTAAGAGTCGTATAATACTTAAGTGCTTTGGAAATGACAGAGAATGAAAACACCTACCAGGGCAACCAAACGTCATTAAGATCGGTGTACTGCATTACGAGATACAGGGTGCCAAAGATAGAAAATTTGTTTTTTGTGTTTTGGACTACTTTTCAAACTCAATTGCAGCCGATCTAAAAGTCGTTTCATCGTTCATTATGAATGAAAAAAGATGAAAGCTTCTACAGGGCTACCAACATCATTAAAATCGGTGTACTGGGCTATGAGATACATGGTGTCAAAGTTTAAAAAATTTATTTTCTGTTTTTTTGGACTACTTTACAATTTCAATTCGCAGCCGATCTAAAAGTCGTATCATTCTTTTGAGCATTGGAAATGACAGAAAATGAAAGCACCTACCAGGGCTAGCAAACATCATTAAAATCGGTGTACTGAGTTATGAGATACAGGGTGCCAAAGGTAAAATATTTGTTTTTTAATTTATTTTCAAACTCAATTTGCAGCCGATCTAAATGTCGTATCATACTTTAGTGCATTGGGAATGAAGGAGGATGAATGCACACACAAGGGCTGCAAAACATCATTAAAATCGGTGTACTGGGCTACGAGATACAGGGTGTCAAAGTTTAAAAAATTTATTTTCTGTTTTTTTGGACTACTTTACAAACTCAATTCGCAACCGATTTAAAAGTCGTATCATACTTTTAAGCATTGGGAATGAAAGAGGATGAATGCACCTACCAGGGCTAGCAAACATCATTAAAATCGGTGTACTGAGTTACGAGTTACAGGGTGCCAAAGGTAAAATATTAGTTTTTTTGTTTTTTTAATTTATTTTCAAACTCAATTTGCAGCCGATCTAAATGTCGTCTCATACTTTAGTGCATTGGGAATGAAAGACGATGAATGCACGTACAAGGGCTGCAAAACGTCATTAAGATCGGTGCACTGGGCTATGAGATACAGGGTGTCAAAGTTTAAAAAATTTATTTTTTGTGTTTTTTGACTTTTATTCAGACTCAATTTGCAGCCGATCTAAAAGTCGTATCATACTTTTGTTCATTATGAATGAAAAAAAATGAAAGTTTCTATAGCGCTACCTAACATCATAAAAATCGGTGTACTGGGCTACGAGATACAGGGTGTCAAAATTTAAAAAATTTATTTTTTGTGTTTTTGGACTACTTTACAAACTCAATTCGCAGTCGATCTAAAAGTCGTATCATACTTTTGAGCATATGAAATGACAGAAAATAAAAGCACCTACCAGGGCTGTCAAACGTCATTAAGATCGGTGTACTGTGTTACGAGATACAGGGTGCCAAGGATAGAAAATTTGTTTTTTGTGTTTTGGACTACTTTTCAAAGTCAATTTGCACACGATCTAAAAGTCGTATCATACTTTTGTGCATTGGGAATGACAGAGGATGAAAACACCTACCAGGGCTACCAAACGTCATTAAGATCGGTGTACTGCGTTACGAGATACAGGGTATAAAAGTTTAAAAAATTTATTTTTTTTTGTTTTTGGACTACTTTACAAACTCAATTCGCAGCCGATCTAAAAGTCGTATCATCGTTCATTATGAATGAAAAAAGATGAAAGCTTCTACAGGGCTACCAAACATCAGTTAAATCGGTGTACTGGGCTACGAGATACAGGGTGTCAAAGTTTAAAAAATTTATTTTCTGTTTTTTTGGACTACTTTACAATTTCAATTCGCAGCCGATCTAAAAGTCGTATCATACTTTTAAGCATTGGGAATGAAAGAAGATGAATGCACTTACTAGGGCTAACCAAATGTCATTAAGATCGGTGTACTGCGTTACGAGATACAGGGTGTCAAAGCTAGAAAATGAGTTTTTTGTTTTTTTTTTGGATTACTATTCAAACTCAATTTGCACACGATCTAAAAGTCGTATCATACTTTTGAGAATTGGGAATGAAAAAGGATGAATGCACTAACCAGGGCTACCAAACGACATTAAGATCGGTGTACTGCGTTACGAGATACAGGGTGCCAAAGATAGAAAAATTTTTTTTTGTGTTTTGGACTACTTTTCAAACTCAATTGCAGCCGATCTTAAAGTAGTATCATCGTTCATTATGAATGAAAAAAGATGAAAGCTTCTACAGGGCTACCAAACATCAGTTAAATCGGTGTACTGGGCTACGAGATACAGGGTGTCAAAGTTTAAAAAATTTATTTTCTGTTTTTTTGGACTACTTTACAATTTCAATTCGCAGCCGATTCAAAAGTCGTATCATACTGTTAAGCATTGGGAATGAAATAAGAAGAATGCACTTACCAGGGCTACCAAACGTCATGAAGATCGGTGTACTGCGTTACGAGATACAGGGTGTCAAAGCTAGAAAATGAGTTTTTTGTTTTTTTTTTTGGATTACTATTCAAACTCAATTTGCACACGATCTAAAAGTCGTATCATACTTTTGTTCATTATGAATGAAAAAGGATGAAAGTTTCTATAGGGCTACCAAACATCATTAAGATCGGTGTACTGGGCTACGAGATACAGGGTGTCAAAGTTTAAAAAATTTATTTTTTGTGTTTTTGGACTACTTTACAAACTCAACTCGCAGCCGATCTAAAAATCGTATCATACTTTTGTGCATTGGGAATGACAGAGGATGAAAACACCTACCAGGGCTACTAAACGTCATTTAGATCGGTGTACTGCGCTACGAGATACAGGGTGTCAAAGCTATAAAATGAGATTTTTGTGTTTTTAGACTACTTTTCAAACTCAATTTCCAGCTGATCTTAGAGCCGTTTCATACTTTTGGGCTTTGGGAATGACAGAGGATGAAGCACTTACCAGGGCTGTCAAACGTCATTAAGATCGGTGTACTGTGTTACGAGATACAGGGTGCCAAGGATAGAAAATTTGTGTTTTGTGTTTTTGGACAACTTTTTCAAACTCAATTTGCAGCCGATCTAAAAGTCGTATCAAACTTTTGTTCATTATGAACGAAAAAGGATGAAAGTTTCTATAGGGCTACCAAACATCGGTGTACTGGGCTACGAGATACAGGGTGTCAAAGTTTAAAAAATTTATTTATTGTGTTTTTGGACTACTTTACAAACTCAATTCGCAGCCGATCCAAAAATCTTATCATGTTTTGGACAACTTTTTCAAACTCAATTTGCACACGATCTAAGAGTCGTATCATACTTTTGTTCATTATGAACGAAAAAGGATGAAAGGTTCTATAGGGCTACCAAACATCGGTGTTCTGAGCTACGAGATACAGGGTGTCAAAGTTTAAAAAATTTATTTTTTGTGTTTTTGGACAACTTTACAAACTCAATTCGCAGACGATCTAAAAGTCGTATCATACTTTTGAGCATTGGAAATGACAGAAAATGAAAGCACCTACCAGTGCTAGCAAACATAATTAAAATCGGTGTACTGAGTTACGAGATACAGGGTGCCAAAGATAAAATATTAGTTTTTTTGTTTTTTTAATTTTTTTTTTTTTAAATCAATTTGCAGCCGATCTAAATGTCGTATCATACTTAAGTGCATTGAGAATGAAAAAGGATGGATGCACTTACAAGGGCTGCAAAACGTCATTAAGATCGGTGCACTGGGCTATGAGATACAGGGTGTCAAAGTTTAAAAAATTTATTTTTTGTGTTTTTGGACTACTTTTCAGACTCAATTTGCAGCCGATCTAAAAGTCGTATCATACTTTTGTTCCTTATGAAAGAAAAAGGATGAAAGTTTCTATAGGGCTACCAAACATCATTAAAATCGGTGAACTGGGCTGCGAGATACAGGGTGCCAAAGATAGAAAATTTGTTTTTTGTGTTTTAGACTACTTTTAAACTTAATTTGCAGCTGATTTAAAAGTCGTATCATACTTTTGTGCATTGGGAATGACAGAAAATGAAAGCACCTACCAGGGCTACTAAACGTCATGAAGATCGGTGTACTGCGCTACGAGATACAGGGTGTCAAAGCTAGAAAATGAGTTTTTTGTTTTTTTTTTGGATTACTATTTAAACTCAATTTGCACACGATCTAAAAGTCGCATCATACTTTTGGGCATTGAGAATGAAAGAAGATGAATGCACTTACCAAAGCTATCAAACGTCATTAAGATCGGTGTACTGCGTTACGAGATACAGGGTGCCAAAGATAGAAAATTTGTTTTTTGTGTTTTGGACTTCTTTTCAAACTCAATTCGCAGCCGATCTAAAAATCTAATCATACTTTTGTGCATTGGGAATGACAGAGGATGAAAACACCTACCAGGGCTAGCAAACACCATTAAAATCGGTGTACTGAGTTACGAGATACATAGTGACAAAGATAAAATATTAGTTTTTTTGTTTTTTTAATTTATTTTCAAAATCAATTTGCAGCCGATTTAAATGTCGTATCATATTTTAGTGCATTGGGAATGACAGAGGATGAATGCACTTACCAAAGCTATCAAACGTCATTAAGATCGGTGTACTGCGTTACGAGATACAGGGTGCCAAAGATAGAAAATTTGTTTTTTGTGTTTTGGACTTCTTTTCAAACTCAATTCGCAGCCGATCTAAAAATCTAATCATACTTTTGTGCATTGGGAATGACAGAGGAAGAAAACACCTACCAGGGCTAGCAAACACCATTAAAATCGGTGTACTGAGTTACGAGATACATAGTGACAAAGATAAAATATTAGGTTTTTTGTTTTTTTAATTTATTTTCAAAATCAATTTGCAGCCGATCTAAATGTTGTATCATACTTTAGTGCATTGAGAATGAAAGAAGATGAATGCACTTACAAGGGCTCCAAAACGTCATTAAGATCGGTGCACTGGGCTATGAGATACAGGGTGTCAAAGTTTAAAAAATTTATTTTTTGTGTTTTTGGACTACTTTTCAGACTCAATTCGCAGCCGATCTAAGAGTCGTATAATACTTTAGTGCTTTGGAAATGACAGAAGCTGAAAACACCTACCAGGGCTTTCAAACGTCATTAAAATCGGTGTACTGCGTTACGAGATACAGAGTGCCAAAGATAGAAAATTTGTTTTTTGTGTTTTGGACTACTTTTCAAACTCAATTTGCACACGATCTAGGAGTCGTATCATACTTTTGTTCATTATGAACGAAAAAGGATGAAAGTTTCTATAGGGCTACCAAACATCGGTGTACTGGGCTACGAGATACAGGGTGTCAAAGTTTAAAAAATTTATTTTTTTTGTTTTTGGACAACTTTACAAACTCAATTCGCAGCCGATCTAAAAGTCGTATCATACTTTTGAGCATATGAAATGACAGAAAATGAAAGCACCTACCAGGGCTACTAACCGTCATGAAGATCGGTGTACTGCGCTACGAGATACAGGGTGTCAAAGCTAGAAAATGAGTTTTTTGTTTTTTTGTGGATTACTATTCAAACTCAATTTGCACACGATCTAAAAGTCGTATCATACTTTTGAGCGTTGGGAATGAAAGAGGATGAATGCACTTACCAAAGCTACCAAACGTCATTAAGATCGGTGTACTGCGTTACGAGATACAGGGTGCCAAAAATAGAAAATTTGTTTTTTTTTTTTTAAATTTATTTTCAAGCTCAATTTGCAGCCGATCTAAATGTCGTATCATACCTTTGTGCATTGGAAATGAAAAAGGATGTCAAAGTTTAAAAAAAATTTTTTTTTTTGTTTTTGGACAACTTTACAAACTCAGTTCGCAGCCGATCTAAGAGTCGTATCATTTTTTTGAGCAAATGGAATGACAGAAAATGAAAGCACCTACCAGGGCTACTTAACGTCATAAAGATCGGTGTACTGCGCTACGAGATACAGGGTGTCAAAGCTAGAAAATGAGTTTTTTGTTTTTTTTTTTTGGATTACTATTCAAACTCAATTTGCACACGATCTAAAAGTCGTATCATACTTTTGAGCATTGGGAATGAAAGAGGATGAATACACTTACCAAAGCTATCCAACGTCATTAAGATCGGTGTACTGCGTTACGAATTACAGGGTGCCAAAAATAGAAAATTTGTTTTTATTTTTTAAATTTATTTTCAAGCTCAATTTGCAGCCGATCCAAATGTCGTATCATACTTTAGTACATTGGAAATGAAAGAGGATGAATCCACTTACCATGGCTGCAAAACGTTATTAAGATCGGTGCACTGGGCTATGAGATACAGGGTGTCAAAGTTGAAAAAATTTATTTTTTGTGTTTTTGGACTACTTCACAAACTCAATTCGCAGCCGATCTAAAAATCTTATCATACTTTTGTGAATTGGGAATGACAGAGGATGAAAACACCTACCAGGGCTACTAAACGTCATTTAGATCGGTGTACTGCGTTACGAGATACAGGGTGTCAAAGCTATAAAATGAAACTCAATTTGCAGCCGATCTTAGAGTCGTATCATTCTTTTGTGCTTTGGGAATGACAGAGGATGAAGCACCTACCAGGGCTGTCAAACGTCATTAAGATCGGTGTACTGTGTTACGAGATACAGGTTGCCAAAGATAGAAAATTTGTTTTTTTGTGTTTTGGACTACTTTTCAAACTCAATTTGCACACGATCTAGGAGTCGTATCATACTTTTGTTCATTATGAACGAAAAAGGATGAAAGTTTCTATAGGGCTACCAAACATCGGTGTACTGGGCTACGAGATACAGGGTGTCAAAGTTTAAAAAATTTATTTTTTTTGTTTTTGGACAACTTTACAAACTCAATTCGCAGCCGATCTAAAAGTCGTATCATACTTTTGAGCATATGAAATGACAGAAAATGAAAGCACCTACCAGGGCTACTAACCGTCATGAAGATCGGTGTACTGCGCTACGAGATACAGGGTGTCAAAGCTAGAAAATGAGTTTTTTGTTTTTTTGTGGATTACTATTCAAACTCAATTTGCACACGATCTAAAAGTCGTATCATACTTTTGAGCGTTGGGAATGAAAGAGGATGAATGCACTTACCAAAGCTACCAAACGTCATTAAGATCGGTGTACTGCGTTACGAGATACAGGGTGCCAAAAATAGAAAATTTGTTTTTTTTTTTTTAAATTTATTTTCAAGCTCAATTTGCAGCCGATCTAAATGTCGTATCATACCTTTGTGCATTGGAAATGAAAAAGGATGTCAAAGTTTAAAAAAAATTTTTTTTTTTGTTTTTGGACAACTTTACAAACTCAGTTCGCAGCCGATCTAAGAGTCGTATCATTTTTTTGAGCGTATGGAATGACAGAAAATGAAAGCACCTACCAGGGCTACTTAACGTCATAAAGATCGGTGTACTGCGCTACGAGATACAGGGTGTCAAAGCTAGAAAATGAGTTTTTTGTTTTTTGTGTTTTGGACTACTTTTCAAACTCAATTTGCACACGATCTAGGAGTCGTATCATACTTTTGTTCATTATGAACGAAAAAGGATGAAAGTTTCTATAGGGCTACCAAACATCGGTGTACTGGGCTACGAGATTCAGGGTGTCAAAGTTTAAAAAATTTATTTTTTGTGTTTTTGGACAACTTTACAAACTCAATTTGCAGCCGTTCCAAAAATCTTATCATACTTTTGTGCATTGGGAATGACAGAAAATGAAAGCACCTACCAGGGCTACTAACCGTCATGAAGATCGGTGTACTGCGCTACGAGATACAGGGTGTCAAAGTTGAAAAAATTTATTTTTTGTGTTTTTGGACTACTTTTCAGACTCAATTTGCAACCGATCTAAAAGTCGTATCATACTTTTGTTCATTATGAATGAAAAAGGATGAAAGTTTCTATAGGGCTACCAAACATTATTAAAATCGGTGTACTGGCCAACGAGATACAGGGTGTCAAAGTTGAAAAAATTTATTTTTTGTGTTTTTGGACTACTTCACAAACTCAATTCGCAGCCGATCTAAAAATCTTATCATACTTTTGTGAATTGGGAATGACAGAGGATGAAAACACCTACCAGGGCTACTAAACGTTATTTAGATCGGTGTACTGCGTTACGAGATACAGGGTGTCAAAGCTATAAAATGAAACTCAATTTGCAGCCGATCTTAGAGTCGTATCATTCTTTTGTGCTTTGGGAATGACAGAGGATGAAGCACCTACCAGGGCTGTCAAACGTCATTAAGATCGGTGTACTGTGTTACGAGATACAGGTTGCCAAAGATAGAAAATTGTTTTTTTGTGATTTTGGACTACTTTTCAAACTCAATTTGCAGCCGATCTAAAAGTCGTATCATACTTTTGTTTATTATGAACGAAAAAGGATGAAAGTTTCTATAGGGCTACCAAACATCGGTGTACTGGGCTACGAGATACAGGGTGTCAAAGTTTAAAAAATTTATTTTTTGTGTTTTTGGACTACTTTACAAACTCAATTTGCAGCCGTTCCAAAAATCTTATCATACTTTTGTGCATTGGGAATGACAGAAAATGAAAGCACCTACCAGGGCTACTAACCGTCATGAAGATCGGTGTACTGCGCTACGAGATACAGGGTGTCAAAGCTAGAAAATGAGTTTTTTGTTTTTTTGTGGATTACTATTCAAACTCAATTTGCACACGATCTAAAAGTCGTATCATACTTTTGAGCGTTGGGAATGAAAGAGGATGAATGCACTTCCCAAAGCTACCAAACGTCATTAAGATCGGTGTACTGCGTTACGAGATACAGGGTGCCAAAAATAGAAAATTTGTTTTTTTTTTTTTTAATTTATTTTCAAGCTCAATTTGCAGCCGATCTAAATGTCGTATCATACCTTTGTGCATTGGAAATGAAAGAGGATGTCAAAGTTAAAAAAAATTTTTTTTTTTTGTTTTTGGACAACTTTACAAACTCAACTCGCAGCCGATCTAAGAGTCGTATCATACTTTTGAGCGTATGGAATGACAGAAAATGAAAGCACCTACCAGGGCTACTTAACGTCATGAAGATCGGTGTACTGCGCTACGAGATACAGGGTGTCAAAGCTAGAAAATGAGTTTTTTGTTTTTTTGTGGATTACTATTCAAACTCAATTTGCACACGATCTAAACGTCGTATCATACTTTTGAGCGTTGGGAATGAAAGAGGATGAATGCACTTACCAAAGCTACCAAACGTCATTAAGATCGGTGTACTGCGTTACGAGATACAGGGTGCCAAAAATAGAAAATTTGTTTTTTTTTTTTAAATTTATTTTCAAGCTCAATTTGCAGCCGATCTAAATGTCGTATCATACCTTTGTGCATTGGAAATGAAAGAGGATGTCAAAGTTAAAAAAATTTTTTTTTTTGTTTTTGGACAACTTTACAAACTCAATTCGCAGCCGATCTAAGAGTCGTATCATACTTTTGAGCGTATGGAATGACAGAAAATGAAAGCACCTACCA
The DNA here is from genome assembly GCA_949708635.1 of Hirtodrosophila cameraria. Classification (NCBI taxonomy): domain Eukaryota; kingdom Metazoa; phylum Arthropoda; class Insecta; order Diptera; family Drosophilidae; genus Hirtodrosophila; species Hirtodrosophila cameraria. The sequence goes on from OX453091.1 coordinate 103,339, forward strand.
GGGCTACTTAACGTCATGAAGATCGGTGTACTGCGCTACGAGATACAGGGTGTCAAAGCTAGAAAATGAGTTTTTTGTTTTTTTTTTTGGATTACTATTCAAACTCAATTTGCACACGATCTAAAAGTCGTATCATACTTTTGAGCATTGGGAATGAAAGAGGATGAATACACTTACCAAAGCTATCCAACGTCATTAAGATCGGTGTACTGCGTTACGAATTACAGGGTGCCAAAAATAGAAAATTTGTTTTTATTTTTTAAATTTATTTTCAAGCTCAATTTGCAGCCGATCCAAATGTCGTATCATACTTTAGTACATTGGAAATGAAAGAGGATGAATCCACTTACCATGGCTGCAAAACGTCATTAAGATCGGTGCACTGGGCTATGAGATACAGGGTGTCAAAGTTGAAAAAATTTATTTTTTGTGTTTTTGGACTACTTTTCAGACTCAATTTGCAACCGATCTAAAAGTCGTATCATACTTTTGTTCATTATGAATGAAAAAGGATGAAAGTTTCTATAGGGCTACCAAACATTATTAAAATCGGTGTACTGGCCAACGAGATACAGGGTGTCAAAGTTTAAAAAATTTATTTTTTGTGTTTTTGGACTACTTCACAAACTCAATTCGCAGCCGATCTAAAAATCTTATCATACTTTTGTGAATTGGGAATGACAGAGGATGAAAACACCTACCAGGGCTACTAAACGTTATTTAGATCGGTGTACTGCGTTACGAGATACAGGGTGTCAAAGCTATAAAATGAAACTCAATTTGCAGCCGATCTTAGAGTCGTATCATTCTTTTGTGCTTTGGGAATGACAGAGGATGAAGCACCTACCAGGGCTGTCAAACGTCATTAAGATCGGTGTACTGTGTTACGAGATACAGGTTGCCAAAGATAGAAAATTGTTTTTTTGTGATTTTGGACTACTTTTCAAACTCAATTTGCAGCCGATCTAAAAGTCGTATCATACTTTTGTTTATTATGAACGAAAAAGGATGAAAGTTTCTATAGGGCTACCAAACATCGGTGTACTGGGCTACGAGATACAGGGTGTCAAAGTTTAAAAAATTTATTTTTTGTGTTTTTGGACTACTTTACAAACTCAATTTGCAGCCGTTCCAAAAATCTTATCATACTTTTGTGCATTGGGAATGACAGAGGATGAAAACACCTACCAGGGCTACTAAACGTCATTAAGATCGGTGTACTGCGTTACGAGATACAGGGTGCCAAAGATAGAAAATTAATTTTTTGTGTTTTTAGACTACTTTTCAAACTCAATTTGCAGCTGATCTAAGAGTCGTATCATACTTTTGTGCATTGGGAATGACAGAGGATGAAGCATCTACCAGGGCCGTCAAACGTCATTAAGATCGGGGTACTGGGCTACGAGATACAGGGTGCCAAGGATAGAAAATTTGTTTTTTTTGTTTTTTGACTACTTTTTCAAACTCAATTTGCAGCCGATCTAAAAGTCTTTTTATACGTTTGTGCATTAAAAATGAAAGAGGATGAAAGCAATTACCAGGGCTAACAAATGTCATTAAGATCGGTGTACTCGACAATGAGATACAGGATGTCAAAGTTTAAAAAATTTATTTTTTGTGTTTGTGGACTACTTTTCAAACTCAATTTGCAGCCGATGTGAAAGTCGTATCATTTTTTTTGTGCATTGGGAATGAAAAAGGATGAAAGCTTTTACAGGGCTCCCAAACATCATTAAAATCGGTGTACTGAGTTACGAGATACAGGGTGCCAAAGATAAAATATTAGTTTTTAGATTTATTTTCAAAGTCAATTTGCAGCCGAATTAAAAGTCGTATCATACTTAAGTGCATTGAGACTTATTGAAAATGAGAGCACCTACCAGGGCTAACAAACGTCATTAAGAGCGGTGCACTAAGCTACGAGATACAGGGTGCCAAAAATAAAATATTAGTTATTTTGTTGTATAGATTTCTTTTCAAACTCAATATGCAGCCGATCTAAAAGTCGTATCATACCCTTGTGCATTGGAAATGAAAGAGGTTGAATCCACTTACCATGGCTGCAAAACGTCATTAAGATCGCTGTACTAGGCTATGGGATACAGGGTGTCAAAGTTTAAAAATTTATTTTGTGTGTTTGTGGACTACTTTTCAAACTTAATTTGCAGCCGATCTGAAAGTTGTATCATACTTTTGTGCATTGGGAATAAAAATGGATAAAAGCTTCTACAGGGCTACCAAACATCAGTTTAATCGGTGTTCTGAGTTACGAGATACAGGGTGCCAAAGATAAAATACTTGTTTTTTTGTTTTTTAGATTTCTTTTCTACCAGGGCTACCAAACATCATTAAAATCGGTGCACTGAGCTACGAGATACAGGGTGTCAAATTTTAAAAAAATTTTTTTTTTGTGTTTGTGGACTACTTTTTAAATTCAATTTGCAGCCGATGTGAAAGTCGTTTCATTTTTTTGTGCATTGGGAATGAAAAAGGATGAAAGCTTTTACAGGGCTACCAAACATCATTTTTTATTTTATTTTTTTATTTTTTTATTTTTTTATTTTTTTATTTTATTTTATTTTATTTATTGTCAACTAAAAAACAGTCGACACAATTTAAAGGCAATTTTAGAGAAATTAAAAATTTTAAATATAAGAAATCAAAAATAAATTTGTACTTTAAATTAAAATTAAAAAAATTATAATTAAAATTAAAATTAAAATTAACTGGGATACAAATAGTAAAAATAGGTCAAAAAATTGATTGGTAAAACCCAGCAAAACCCAATCAGACCAAAAATAATAAAAGAAAAAAATTAGTAAAAATTAGTTGGCAAAAATTGTTAACTACGAGCTAAATAAGTTAAAATAGAGTTTTTAATAATAAGAAGAGAGGATTCAGAATTAAAAACACGAAAAAGTCTATTATAATCAGCACAAAGTACTCGAAAAGGTTCATGCAAGGCATAGTTACTAGTACAACGAGAAAGATTAAGTGGAACAAAGTTACGGGTAGGTCGAGAAGGAACTGAAAAATTTATTTGGCTCATCAATATAGAGGAGTCGATTTCACCATTTAGTAATCTAATTACAAACATTACACCAAGCATAATACGACGATTAGTTAAAGAGGGGAGGTTAATCAATAGAAGTCTACTAGCGTAAGGAGGTAGGTCAATGCCTGAAACCTAGTTGAAACCTCGCAAAGCGAATAACAAAAACTTCTTTTGAACAGATTCTACTCTGATCTGGTGAATTGGGTATTGAGGAGCCCAAACACAAGACCCATATTCTAGAATTGGCCAAACAAGAGCGGTATAGAGTGTTTTAGTTGTATAAGGATCATCAAATTCTTTGGCCCACCGTTTGATAAACCCAAGAACTTGAATAGCCTTATTAACTGTCACTTTAATATGAGAATCGAATTTTAACTTATGGTCAAGAAATAAACCTAAATCCTTCACTTCAGTTGACCTTTCAAGCGGCACCCTGTCAAGCGTGTAGCTATTAAGCTGAGGTAAGCTTCGATAAAATGACATTATCTTACACTTAGAGCTGTTCAGCTGAAGCAAATTAACTTCACACCAAGAGAAAAAAGAATCAAGATCGGCCTGTAGTAAAAAACAAGAGGACCAGTCATTATACGTTAAGTATAGCTTCACATCATCAGCATACATCAGTATATGAGAGTGTGATATGATGGAGGGAAGGTCATTAATAAAAAGATTAAAAAGCAAAGGACCTATATGACTACCTTGGGGAACGCCAGAAGTGACCAGGACATGAGTAGATAGAGAAGTTTTGAAAATTACTTTTTGGGTCCTATTATTTAAATGGTTAGAAATCCAAGAAAGAAGGTTGGGAGGAAATCCGATAAGGTGGAGTTTATGAAGCAAGAGATAGTGGTTAACAGAATCAAATGCCTTACTGAAGTCAGTGTAAATTGCATCAGTTTGCATTTTCCTCTGAAATCCTTTAACAACAAAAGAAGTGAATTCAGAAGTGAATTGAGTTATAATTTTCTCTAACAACTTAGGAATTGCAGACAATTTGCAAATACCTCTATAATTTTTTACATCTGACTTTGAACCGTGCTTATGAAGAGGAATGATAAAGGATTCCTTCCAAAAAACAGGAAAAGAGCAGGAGTCAACAGATAGTGAAAATAATTTAAGTAAAGGCTTACAAAGAGATCCAGCACAATATCTTAGTATACATCCAGGTACTCCATCAGGACCAGGTGAATACCCAGGTTTAATTGAATGAAGTTCACTAAGCAGTGAACTTTCCGTGATCGCAGGACCAAAAATACAATTAGACCTTTGTAAAGGATAAGGATAAGGTGTGTTAGATGGGTAGTTAGTAAAAGTGTAAGTGGATTGAAAAAACTTTGCAAACAAATCAGCTGCATGCTGAGCTGAGTTTGATTTAGTATTTTCATAAAATACAGAGTGTGGCAACAAAGAAGATTTGCGTTTCGCATTCACAAAGTTATAGAACTGTCTAGGATCCTGAGCGAACTGCTGCTTACAGCGTAGCAGATAATCTTTATAGCATAGCGAATTATGCATCATAAAATTTGATCTAGCGACCATATAATGAGAAAAATCAGAAGGATTACCGGATCCCTTAAACTTTTTGTAATACCTTGATTTCACATTTTTAAGCCTCGTTAATTCTCGAGAAAACCTGGGAGGCCTGTTAAGCCTCACAGGATACGCAAGAGGAACGCAAGCATCCAAAAGCGAATTCAGTGTACTATAGAAGATTAAAATGGCAATATCCATATTTGCACAAGAGTACAATTGGGACCAGTCAGTTTGAAATATTAAATAATTAAGTTTTACAAAGTCTGCTTTACGAAAACATCGTAGTTTTGCTGTTGGATGAGCAGCAATAGGCTCAAAGTTAGAGAGTTCTATAGAAAGATTTAAGGTAGGATGATAAGGATCTTCAGGAAATACAAGGGGATCAGTACGAGAAATTAAACTAAAGGATGGGTCAGATAAGAAAATTAAATCAAGGATGCGGTCGTTACAGTTTCGCACATGATTTAATTGATGAAAAGACAACTCGTGCAGGCCATATAAATTCGTGCGAACTAGATGGCACCAAAACACTTGGGCTAGTGGACCAAACAACATCAGGCAAATTAAAATCACCACAAACAATAAATAAATCCCTATCAGAAAGCATAGTGGAAACTGATTGAATAGAAGAAAGATGAGACTGGTAGATAGATAAATCAGATTGAGGAGGAATATACGAACAAGTAATAAAAATTGAAAAGTTTTTCATCAGGATTTTGACACACAGAAACTCGATGTCTAGAAGGCAAGGAATTGAAATTTGTTCCGATGAGATATCAGAATCTACAGCGATAAGGACACCACCACCTTGTCGCGATAAACGATCACATCTAAACGAGGAAAACCTATTAGCGAAAATTGAGGAATCAGGAATATCGGGTTTTAAACAAGTCTCCGTGAAAACAAGAATATTGCTTTCAAAAGCGATACTGTCCACAAACAATTTAGAAAGTTTAGTGTTAAGCCCTCTTACATTCTGATAGGTTAGTAGAAGGGAAGATATCAGTTTTTTGACGATGCTTAAGCAGATGAGGAAGCTTGTAAGGAATGGGAAACAGGTGGGATAGATATTGGCAAACGCTGAACACGGTTTCTAGGCTTAAATTCATGAACAATCATATGAGGTGGCTTAAAGTTTTGATCACAAATGATTGCAAATGAATCTAGAGGAACACTAATTTTAAACGAAGCTATTTCTCGGGGACTAGAAAAATTAAATTTAGAGATAGAAACGCTAGCTGAAGATTTATTAGCTATAAACGAAGCTATAGATTCACAAGTGGTGTCAGGCGATAGCCTAGACACAAACACTTGCTTCCGCGGCGGAACAACAGAAAGAGTTGAGACTGGTACAGTCGAAACAGAAGGAGTTGAGGTAACTAGACTAGTGGATAAAGTTGCGGGCATGTCCACAACCACAGTGGGATTAGAATCTGGGTGTACTGAGTTACGAGATACAGGGTGCCAAAGATAAAATATTAGTTTTTTTGTTTTTTAGATTTATTTTCAAACTCAATTTGCAGCTGAATTAAAAGTCGTATCATACTTAAGTGCATTGGGACTGATTGAAAATGAGAGCACCTACCAGGGCTAACAAACGTCATTAAGAGCGGTACAGGGTGCCAAAGATAAAATATTAGTTATTTTGTTTTATAGATTTCTTTTCAAACTCAATATGCAGCCGATCTAAAAGTCGTATCATACCCTTGTGCATTGGAAATGAAAGAGGATGAATCCACTTACCATGGCTGCAAAACGTCATTAAGATCGCTGTACTAAGCTATGGTATACAGGGTGTCAAAGTTTAAAAAATTTATTTTGTGTGTTTGTGGACTACTTTTCAAACTCAATTTGCAACCGATCTAAAAGTCGTATCATACTTTTGTTCATTATGAATAAAAAAGGATGAAAGCTTCTACAGGGCTACCAAACATCATTAAAATCGGTGCACTGGGTTATGAGATACAGGATGTCAAAGTTAAAATCTTTGTCAGTGCACCGATCTTAATGACGTTTGGTAGCCCTGGTAGGTGCTTTCACCCTCTTTCATTCCCAATGAACTACTTGACAATTTCTCTCTCAATCCAATCGGGGCGCATTGCCTTGATACTGCCCTGCTCTACTCTAACATAATACAATACAATTCAATACAATACGATTCAAATGCTTGATCATTATATTCTGTTGCACGCTTTTTAGAGAAAGCAGTTGCTTTCGTTTTCGTTTTGATTATGGTTTGATTTAATTTGGATTTAATTCAAGCGCAATATATGTCTGCAATGTGCCAACTAATTATAATAATCACTCTATCTTTAAAGCTATATCTCTCCATCTATATTCTACACGCATCTCGAAATGTGTAAATAGTCACACACTCTTCATTATACCCTACCTTGAATTGATTTGCTGAGGCTACAATTACAATTACAATCATAACCACTATAAACATTCTCTCCAATCCGTTTACACTATTATTATAACTGAAGGCCAAAAGCATATAAGAATATTGCTGATGATTCATTTAATCTAGTGCAATTGCCTAATCATAATCAAATAGCTACCTTAATAAGCTATTGACATCACAACATGCATTCTGGAAATGAGACGAGACGACATGAGATGACATGAGATGATATCGTTCGCTGGGCACTCTCACACTCTCACACTTTCATCCGTCCATTCATTTAATGTACACTAATGCCAGAAAAAAGGATGGTAAAATGGTTGTGTAATATATTTGCGGGCTCAGCAATATTAATTCATATCGTTGCTTGGAGGTGTTCGGATGTGTGTCTTTGAGTCGGATTGACGTATACGTTTTGAATTTGACTTTGGATAAGGGAGTTGTAATTGGATAAGCGCCACGAAGACGAAGACGAAGGAAATAGTAGGAAGTGAGAGTGAAAGTGAGACAGTGTATTAATGATTTAACTTTTTGTGTATATATATGTGTGTATATACAGTTGGACACGAAAGTGTTTTCACAATGGAAAATTTTTATTAATTTTTACTTCCAAGCTTTAAAAAAACAGGCTATGGTTAAGATTTCAATATATTTTTTTTACAGGTTGTTACTTAACCAATTATTTTTTAAAATTAATTAACAAAAATTCAAAACTCATTCATGGCTTATAAGATATATAACAAAAACAAAAAAATGAATTAAATTCAAGTGACACGAAAGTGTTTGCACAGTAAATTAAATAAAGTTAAGCTATTTTAAACGGTTTAAATTCCAAATTAGTATTTGGTGTATCCACCATTGGCTTTAATAACCGCTTCCAAGCGTCTATTCATAGAGTTAATAAGAATGTATTCAATTGGTGTTTTCCGCCATTCCTCCAAAATAAACGACTTGAGCTCCGTTTTATTTGTTGGCCGTCGCTTAGCTGTCAGTTTTTTGAGATCGTCGCACAAATTTTCGATTGGATTTAGATCTGGACTCTGAGCAGGAGTATCAAACACCGATTTACAGTTATACAGTAGCCAGCACCTTACTGTGTTGGCCTTGTGGTCATTATCTTGGTAAAACTTGAATGTTGGTTTACCATCCCTAAAAAACCCAAATTTGTGTGCACTAGCCACCAAATGTGTGCGTAGAATGTCTAAATATTGTTTAGCGTCCATAGTGTTCTCTATGAAGCACAACTCGCCCACCCCTTTGTTGGAGATGCACCCCCAAACCATTACGGAAAGTTTTCCAAACTTGACTGTTGGTATTACATTTTTTCTTTCAAGTGCTTTTAATGGCTTGCGCCACACTCTGCTGGGTCCATCATTATAATACAGCATAATTTTCGACTCGTCACAAAATATAGCATCATCCCAATACGAGATTGGCTGTCCTACGTGCATTCTGGCGAATGTTAGGCGTCTATTTATGTGCTCAGCCGACATCAACGTTTTCTTCCGAGCAACTCTGGATGAGAAGTCATTCCTTTTGATGGCTCTGCGAACACTTTCCCGAGAAATAGTAATGCCACATTCCTCTTGAAGCTCACTGGCAAGCGTTCTGGTGGAAATTGTTGGGTTGGCGTAAATTTTTCGAGTCATAATCCGCTCTGCCCTATCATTCAAAGCGCGAGGTCGTCCAGTTGCGGGCTTCGTCTGCAGTCTTCCCTCATTTTCTGCGCAACTTAAAATGTTATACACAATTTGCCTCGAAATTGCGAACATTGCTGCTATTTCCTGGACCGTTTTCCCAATGGAATGGTTGAAGTATACTAGCTGTATCATATCAAATGATAAACGTTTTCCAGGCATTTTAAACTATTTCAAAACTGTGTTCACGCTGCATTAACTCAAACGAAAAGTGATGAAATTAGTCAAAAAGTGCATCAGCACCATATCTGTGTACGCAAAATTCCGAGAAAAACGGTAAACGCGAATAACGGAATATGTAGAAACTAGAATCAACGTTTGTGCAAACACTTT